>JBBPRZ010000136.1:0-11648 GCA_038093335.1 Boletus chippewaensis | reverse complement strand
ACATGCATGTCATCGTCGACACTGTCACCACCAGCACCACCTCTCGCACGAGGCATGACGTCTAATTCAGTCTGGCCTGTAGCCTCCCACCACTTTCGTTGTGCACCCACCGTACGTAGTCATCCACTCTAGTAACCTCGTCGTTCCATATGACACAAACGCTGCCCACCTTACAGTCAACAACATGACAACACGATGACGGCTACCCCTAACACCTAACTGAGATGGCAATCACCCAGACTTGAAGTAGTTGGTAGATAACCCAAATAAAATTGATCTTCATGTTTAAACCAACCGCTTTTCAGTGTGCGCGCAACAATGTTGACGTTATCGGATTCGTATTGTCATGTGCTATGCAACTACCTGACCCACAAAACTTACAGACTATCATCGACAATGAACCCGAGGCTGGTCCCCTGTAAATAATAATATACTGTAAGGAGACCGTACAGATTTGATGTGCAGAGACGCTGATTTGACTGAATCTATTTGACGTTTTGGCGTCACAGTGGAATTGTCACAAGTCATAAATTATGTCACAATGAGTAACATGCTCAATAAGTCAACGGGGCTCATTTTCTAAGGTTAGAGGAGTATGCAAGCAGTTATATATGATACTAAGTACTATATTCCAATGATAAAAACTTACCCTGGATGTTGTGCTGTTGTGCTAGGTGTGTACTGGTGTTCCCGTGACTGACATTATGATTATCGTGACTGATGTGTACTAATGGTGTCACGTGAATCACAAGTTGGTGATCGGTGGCACTCAGGCCTCAGGGCTCTATCCCTAACACATAATATTTAAAGGTAGTATATAATACGTATGGGTCGAAATAATGTCCGATCCAAAAATTCATTTCCTAGCAGTCAATACACAGACGAACTACAGTAAAGTTACAATGAATGTACAAATTTTTGGGAGTCTCGAGCAAGTCACGTTCTCAGGCCATGTTCATCCTCTTCAGATTTTGGCTGACGGATTCTGATTCATCCCCGTCGTAGTACGATCGTTTGCGGATGATTGGCGCTGATCCGCTGGCTTCGTCATTACGTTCCGTGTGCGTCGCTGCTTTTCGACGGATTTCTGCACGCTGTTCACCATTGAGTTCCTCTGTGTGATGCAACACAGTCATGGATGACCTACCGTCGACTGTCCTCCATCCACGAGTGCTAGGGTCCGCATCACGAAACGCATCCCACAATTTTCCTTGTCGATGGGGAATGCGAAGACGGAAAAGTTTACTTCTACTAAATCGCCGGATCTGAATATAGAAGGATCACAGGTTTCGAATCTGTTGAGCAATATTGTTGTCCTCTTCTGCTTCGCAACAACGTTTCGACTCACTTTGTATACTCCTCATTCAACTTGTAGTATCTTACTTGATTTTCTTCGAGATGGTCATATTGGTCATTTGCTAGTCGGCTGATAATGTTCTTTGGGTCCACTCCACGTTGAAATGCCACGACGGGTGATGAGCTCTGTCGATGTCTTGAGGTCAGATATCGATTACTTATCTCTAGGACGCCCTGTCCCTTGAACTTTTCTGGTTTCCAGGGGGTTATTCGGCCGGCGGGGTAGTTACGCGCGAGATGGGTGTGGGCGCCTCGTACAGTTTCTATTGCATTTTCGAAGAAACTTGTGCCCAATCCGGTTAATGTCACTGCTTGCCTCAGGTATCTGGCTACGTTCGCTTTTCTGTCGTGCATGTGCTTATTAGGTCCGTACATTGCGAAGTAAGTTGTATCGTACCTAGGAACCGATAGTATTGGAGGTAACTCTTTTCTGAGGATGTAACCTTGAACGGTTAGTACCGCTTCAGTGACATCCCCAGTCTCGCTGTCCTTGTATACCATTCGACTGACATTGTGGTCGTCTGGTGCGCTGGTTCGCCAGTTTTTCAAGATGTTCGATTCCTGTTTGTACAATTAGTCTATCTTCTACGTGGCGTAGACATCTTACCTTGTTATATGCCACAAATGGTGCAACAAGTTTGTCGTTTAGTCGAGTACTCGCATATTCGTTTAGAACGCGCTCTGAACGGTAGTCAGTTCTTTACTTTTGAACTCTGAAGCAGTCTTACCGGCATGTTCGAAGTCGAAGAAGTTATCCATGATTTCCGCAGTAACTGGAAGCGTGGATGACGGCTGTTCATTTCCCCCCCAGTCTGACCTAAAGTGTCGTTGTTACTGAGATTTGATCTGTCTCTTTCGGGTTCAGGCCGGTCTCGAACGATCAGTGTCATCTTCTCCTAAGAACTTGTTTGGCATTTAAATTTCTTTATCGTGCCTCTGTGGTGCGCATCTCTCGACAACTTACTACATTTCTTAATACACTTGATCTGTGTCGCCCTTAGATCTGAACCCATCTATTATCTTGTAGTTTGTATGTCGCGACCACTAACGATAGTCTCCGCAGCACTCTGTGGGCTGTATCTGGATGTGTGAAATAAAACCGTTTTACACGGTCGTAACAGATGAGACCTTGAATCGTTAACATCAAAGGCATGGACTTTCGAGACGCGTGCTTACTAGTTAGATGAGCAGTGCTGGGAGGGTGGTCAGAGTCGTTGCTGAAAACGATCGTTCCATCTGGATAATCGGTCGATCTTCTTCGTGTTGGAACGATCACCAGGTGTGCCGGATTACCTGTAGTCCGGATTACTGTTGATATATAATAGTGAGGCGTTGCTTCATCCAGGATTATTCATGCTTACTTGCGATGACTACTGCTCGTGGTGAACTATGCTCGTCCGGAAGGTGTGTGTCGTCCATCTGATTGGTCGTGCGTCCTACAATGTTCATTTCTTGCTGTCATTTCTGTGTTATACTTGTCATTTACGGTCCCGTTCCTGTGCCGAGTTCGTTCCAGATCCAAAGTTGTTATCTTTTTCGAATTTGTCGTTGAGCAGTATTTCATCTTGTTTATTTGTTGCCTGTCACTCTGTTGTAACTGTCTGCATTTATCTAGTTGTCAGTGGAATGTTCGTCGTCTCATAGAAAGAATGAGGAGAATGCAGGAAAATTAATACACATATCTGCAATAACCATAACTTGATGTACTATATTGATCCCTGTTGGTTGGGTTGGTGTTATGAACCAGTCATGGCGCGTTCGAGACTCCAATTTGATTGAACAGATTAGTAATCAGTTGTGAAATTTCGGGTGTCGCCGGAGAGTGGAGTCACACTTGTAGTTCGTCGTTATCTTTCTCATCTGCAAGCCTGGACTCACACATCTAGTGCTTATGGGACCGACACACTTGGCGGTTATGCATTCGTGCCAATTAACGTATGTGGGCATTCCAGTAACCTGATCTGTCGATGTGTGGATAACGGATGGACGAATTGGTTTCAATTTTTCTGCTTTGACTTGGCGGCGATCGTTGACACTACTCCTGATAATTATAGGAATTTGAACATTGCATGTGATTTTGCTACTGGTTAGAATCTCACTTCTGCACGACCATCTTTATTCTCCCTTCTTCGTCCTGGTCAACATGCCGCCAAAAAGGTCTGTCTTCCGCTTGAAGTTTCTGATGATTGCTATCACCTTTGCTGACTGTTGCCATCAATGTTGGTAGTCGCTCGCATCGTGACTTATCGCCCACGGTCGAGTAGGTTTCTTTTCTCCTGGGTCGGTGATTGTTGTCTGACATCCTGAATAGTATTTCTGAGTCGGCTCCTTTGATCATCAAAGGATCTCGCAAACGTAAACCCTCACGTCGGTACGTTTGTCCGTTTGTTGTCTTCTACATAACTTTTAACATTCGCTCAAGTTTATTGGAGTCGAACATTTCGCAGTCGGTCACGGGCCGTGCACGCAAGCATAAAGCTAAACGTGTCCGAATCGAATCGTCGGATGAATCTGAAGTTGTCGTAAACGACAGGTAGGTTATCTTGTTAACTTTTACAACACTTCTCTAACCTGGTGTTTCGTCGTAGTCATCATACATTGCCTTCTTTTTCGGTGTCCGAAGAGGGCAGTGATAGTGTTGATACATCAGATTCGGATGTTGAACGTAACAGTGAAGGAATACCTTTGGACTTAGTTCGTCGGCGAGAGATTACAGCTACGTGTGTCGTTTCCCCTTTCTCAATCTAATTGTCTAATTTTTACCAGTCATGACGTGTCTTCGAAGTCCAAGGAGAACGTGGTGTGTCCATCGTTTTCATTTGTCATGTACTTGATGCTGACATCTATCTCTAGCGACTTACTAGGTATGACATGTATCGTATTCATAATTGATGAGGACATTTAGCATTGTTGCCCTTGGTTAGTGACACCGTGTATCTGGAAGACGTCGTCAATCCGAGGTGTGTTCTCTCTTGTCCTACGGTTTATGTTATTCACATTCATGATTCATACTAGTTTCGTCCCTCCCGCTGATGATGAGACGAGGGTCGATAATCGAGACACATTGATTCAGAAGTCATATAATGATGTCATTAACCTACCGTTCGTTTGTTCTATCATCAGTGCTTACATATCTGAGTAACCTTACACTTTCTTCAATCTGTAGTGCTGCTTCGTTGTTGACCTCGCGACAGGGTCGCTCCGCGCAAACAGCTTCACTTGACAAGTGGTATCAAAACGGAGGGATAGTTAATGTCAAGTGAGTGCTCTGTTTTCGACATTACCGTCAATCTAATTTTCTTCATAGTTTCCTCCGCGACATGTACATGTTTACACATGATGATTCATTTGTTAACCTGGCGCGTGTTGATCCCAGTGTACTAACCACGCGTCGGGTGTCATCCATTACGAACAACACTGGACTTATTTTCGCAAACCGTGCACGCAATGATTCCACATACGCCATGTGCATGTCCATTATATATGTCACAGATTGTAGTCTTTATAATCCTCGTCGACCATTCACCCTTGACGGTCCTGGACTCCGAGTTATTGAAGGCGACTTTCTGGTGCAAGAATTCGAACGACTCCTTGGGTGCCTTGGTGTCGTGTACAATACGACCACTTTCGGGTTTGATCTTTTTACTTCTCATTTCCAGTTTCGAACCTACGTGGATAGGCAAGCCGAAAGTAGAAGCAATAACGGTACATGTCTAATGGTGAACCATTTTGACTTCATGCTAACTCTTACTTTCTCAGTTTCTCGCACTCCTGAGAAGTCGTCTTCCAAGTATACGGTCTCCGTAGCCAGTCCGCGTTCTGTCACTGTTTCCTCACCTGCGCGGCTAGCTGTACCAGCGACCGATCAAAGTATGTTTTCGTATTCTCAATATTGATCATTTATAAACTTTGTTAGTCCCTGTATATGATTTCACTTCCAGGCAACGTCCTTTCGATCCGACAATTGATCTTTACCCGGCAAAGACAAATGCACCATTGTATGACCACGACATCCCTGAAGGGTCACTAGCATTGGTCGCTTATACGGTGAACACTTATGATCGCAAGTCCGACTTAACTGCCCGTTATCTTAGCTTCAATATTCATTGGGCGGCGCTGGTTGGCACTCCAGCTATGTGATTGAACGAGAGTTGAGCTGAGAGTGGATAATACGCTCGAAAAGTTTGCTATTCCCTTATGTCCCGTTTCACCCCCAGTCATGTTCTGTTAGGTCCCATGTAGTTTTATGGTGTTTTATGGTGGTATCTGTTTCATCTACTCATG
The DNA here is from genome assembly GCA_038093335.1 of Boletus chippewaensis. NCBI lineage: Eukaryota > Fungi > Basidiomycota > Agaricomycetes > Boletales > Boletaceae > Boletus > Boletus chippewaensis. The sequence continues at coordinate 6,008 of JBBPRZ010000136.1, read as the reverse complement.
TGTTCGACTTCCTTTTCTCTTTCATCTTCATGTACTGTATCTCTTGTTTGTTCCCGTTTTGTATCGTTGTTGTAGTATTTTGTAATCGGCTTATCCTTTCATATACACGCAGTTTTGCTTTTGGATTTTCTCGCGCACAACCTTGCTATCAAACGGCCATGAACGGAATCACTCGTACAAAAAAAATCCACGTTGGTCACATCGACAGTTGTAAAAAGGTTCCTCGTTCGTTAAAGCTTTTCAGCGTACGTTCCCTATTCTCATTGTTCTTTCTGACATCGTGCTTGGTCACTCTATATACAGTTATCGTGTGTCGTGCAGCATACACTCGCATGTGTTGCATACATTCTAGTCCTGTTGATCAAAGTTTAATTGAAAACCGGTCGATTACAACAACACCAAGCATTTACGACCCTACACGTTTCTCACTATGTTGTCCAATGCTCCTTTCCACGGGTTTCACTGATGCTGTCACGGTATCGAGAACAAAGCAGTTGAATCTGTCGCACAGAGTTATGTATCCACCTGCTTTAATCCTTCTTTCGACGATTGATAACATTTATCAATTAGTGGATGAGTTACCCGATCTGTACTGTTTGACTATCACGACATCAGACCCTCTCGCTTGTCCTACTTCATCATCTCTCTCGGCAACAAGGTTTGTTTTTCATAGTCTCTTTTCACCATATCATATGGCAGTCTATGAATGGCCAGTAATCAGTATCCTTTTGCGATCTCAGGGTTCTGTGACAATGTCAGTTGTGGATGTTACTAACTCTGTTGAATGCATACAAGAAGTCCGAGTCCAACTTGAAGACTATAATGACCACAGTCTCATAACTAATGTTTACTGCAATTCTGCTCGTGGTCACCTTGGTATTGTGTCAGGTATGTGTATTGCTTTCAGTTCCCATTCAAATGATGTCCTTCGAATGCAACAATTAAACTATTCACTTTTATTATTGACCAGTACACAGCAATGTATTAGTCGACACTTTGCCTGTGAGGGTATACAATTACTGCTGCCATTGAATAATGGTATATATATATGTGTTAGCATGAAAAGTGTTAAGACTTCCTATTTATTGCTGTTACGAGGTTTTACACCACCATTATTCATATTCTGTCAACCTAACCATGTCCTTGTCCCAGGTTCTATGAGACTATGTTACCTTATAGCATGTGTAAAATTAAAATGTTGTCGTTCTTTTTTTTGTAAGCATGATTATATTGTTAAGATGAATAATCTTAGATTCATTCTAATGTTTAATAATGTTTTTGTATTTGTGGAAAAATCTCAATCTGGATTACTTCCATGGTTACTTCAATTGATTGCTTTACATAGAAACACTTCGAATATTATTCAATCTGACATGATCAAACAAGTGGGAGGAGGAAGTGATTATAAAAGAGGAAGTGTTTTCTTCTCTTCTTCTGAATTGAGACCTTATGTTGCAAACTTACAAGGTTTCAATAGCCTGCTTGAGAACAGAATGTACAAGTTTGAAGATCATGTATCATCTTGCAATATTGCTTCATCGTTGTTGGCTAATGTTGTATTTGCACAAATTCCTTTAAATGTTTTAGCAGTTAAACTACCAAATCATATTGTGAAAGATATTCTACGTTCACATGATGTTTTTGTACCTCAACGGTCAACTTCTTCTCAATTGATGGAACTGGTGAAACTGGTTACTGAAACTAATAATGACAAGAATGACTTTGTATCAACTTTTAGTTTGTGCTCAAACCTTGCATTAAAGCGTAAGCGCAATGATGAAAATCATATTGTTATCCAGAAGCCCACATGCATATTTCCTCCTTCACCACCTTCTAGAACATTACGTGACAAGATTATACATAGTTTTTGCACTGACACTTCAAATAATCAGTTAACCGAACATGGTTGTGCTGTTTGTGGTCAACTAGTTATGGATTCTAAACTATCAGTTTCTATAGATGAATTGTCCAGTAAACAATTAATCTGCCTTACTCGAAAAGGTGAGCATGTCACTAAAAAAGAAAGATTGTATTCAACCGATCCACACATGGAGCTTGATGGAGCCATTCTAGCACCAAATTGTTCTCAAGTGTGTGTCTCATGCTGGAAAATTTTACAACGTGGTGCATGTCCAAATATTGCATTGGCAAACCACATGTGGTATGGAGAAATTCCTTTGCAACTTACAGGCTTAACTTACATTGAAAAGTTGTTGATTTCTAGGGTAAGACACAATAGATGCATTGTTAAGGTGTTGAGTTCAGGTTCTCGTAAGATGATAGCTAATGTTATTTCCTTTCAGCATCCTTCTCAGAAAATCTATGCTGCTCTGCCACCACCACCTCATGAGCTAGATGATGTAATAGCTTTCATTTTTACAGGACCTTCTCCACCTACAGAGGAGGACTTTAAACGAACTCCCATGCTTGTACGTAGAAAAAAGGTATATGATGCTCTTAACTGGTTAAAATTGAATCATTCTGATTACTCTGATCTTCAAATTGCGTTAGACAACCTCATGGCTTATCCTGAACATACACCTCCTGTTGTGATTGATTTTCGTCTTTCCTCTGGGGAGTGGCCTTTGGAATCACGATCTGTTAATGATTTGGGCATAGATGATGGTACTAATGATGGCACTTGTCCTTTGTCTGTGCATGGAATTACTGGCAACAGTTATACAGAACTACCAATGCATGCTTTAAAGGCTTTGGCATTGCAGCATTTACAGCAAGGTGGTAAGGCTTTGGCAATAGGAAGAGAGACCAAACCAGAAACATTGTGGAATAATCCCACCTTATATCCAATGATTTTTCCATGGCTGTTTCCTTATGGTTTGGGTGGTTTGAATTTAAGTGTTCACAAAGGTAAGGTATCTGATAGTGCACGAAAACGTCTTATGCTCATGTACTTTGACAAACGTTTTCAACTTGATGAAACATTTTCTCTAATTGCATTCAATCATGAACAGATAAAAACTGCTACCACAAGTGGTTTTCTAATGACAAAAAGGAGCAATTTTGCATCCATAGTCTCTAGATTATTCTCTCTGAATTGCAACACTTTAAATGTTATTGTGAACAGACTACAGTCAGGAGAATTTGTATCACCTGGGACTGAAAGTGAAAAGGAATGCTTTCAACTTATGCGAGATTTGGATATCATTGGAAGTGATGTCAAAGGTTCTCTGACATCCAAACATCATATGCGTAATGAGATCTGGTCACTGATTACTTTGAAGGGTGCTCCATCATGGTATATTACACTATCTCCTTCTGATGAAAAACATCCCATTTGTCTATATTATGCAGACAGAAAAGATAAATTTATACCTGAAGTTTTATCTCAGAGTATTCGTCGTTGTCTTGTATCTAGCAATCCTGTTGCAGGTGCACGTTTTTTTAACTTGATGGTAAACATGTTTATTAAACATGTATTGGGCTGTCAGTTGAATTCAGATGATGGTATTCAAAGTCAATATTCTCGAGGTTTTTATGGGAAGACTGATGCATACTATGGTACTGTTGAACAGCAAGGTAGATTAACTCTACATCTCCACATGCTAATTTGGATTACAGGAAGTCTATCCCCTCAACAGATTCGTAATGCTATTATGGATCCAAATTCTGACTTTCAAAGGCAATTGATTTGTTATTTGGAAAGTTGTCATCAAGGTGAATTATCTACAGGTTCTGTTGAAACAGTAAAACACAGGCTTAATCAGTTAGAAATTGATTACTCATATAAAAATCCTACTGAAACGTTACCTTCTTCACCTCCCTGTCGAAGTGATCATAAAATGTCATCTGATTGCACTTGTCAGGCCTGTGAATTGTACAATAATTGGGAGACTTCTTGTCTGATTGAGACAGATGACATTCTATTGCGTACCAATTTACATACATGTACTGGATCTTCAACCAAACAATCAACTGCTTCAAATAACTTTCAACCTATAATTGGTTGTAGATCCAACAAGCTTGGTGTCTGTAAGGCACGCTTTCCTCGCCCAACATTCCCTATTTCTCTTGTTGATAGTGACACGGGCTATTTACAACTAAAGAAAGGAGAAAGCATGATGAATTCTTTTACGTGGCTTGTTACTTATCTTTTTCGCTGTAATACAGATGTCACTAGCCTGTTGTCTGGAACTGCTGTTAAGGCAGTAGTAGCTTACATATCTGATTACATTAGTAAATCACCTTTGAAAACCTATGTTATATTTGATACTATTCAGAGTGTATTTCAACGCAACTCTGAATTACTGGGAGGAACTGTTGAACGTCATGAGAGCACAAGGAAAATCATGACTCAGATTGTGAACACACTAACTTCAAAGCTTGAGGTAGGTGCTCCCATGGCTTCACTGTATCTATTACAACATCCTGATCATTATACAAGTCATAGATTTGTTTCATTCTATTGGACTTCTTATGTTAATGAAGTCAAAAAGGCATGGAACACTGACAACTTGCTGGATACAGAAGAGGATCCTTTAATTCTAAGCAGATTTAAAAATATAATAATTGGTGTGAGTGTTGTATTTGACTATATGTACAGACCTAAAGAACATGATCATTTATGTCTATATGATTGGATTAGACAGTATGAATGTGTATCAATGTCTAAGAAAAGTAAAAATGCTTTGTCTCTAGATGGATCAATGAAAAAAAACAAAAACTTGCTTTTATTTCTAGAAGATCACCCAAAATATCTTTCTCATGGTGTTCGACAACTTCCTCTGAAGTACAACTATGTTCCTAATTTCATTGGACCACCTTTACCTCGTGCTGATAAAGGAGATCATGAATTTTATTGCATGACTATGCTGACATTATTTAAACCTTGGCATTCTGGTCATAATTTAAAAAGTACTAAGGAGTCTTGGTATCAAGCTTTTACAGGGCACAGTTTTAGCACTGATCATCTTGCTATAATGGAAAATATGAGAGTGAAGTATGAATGTCTTGATGCCCGTGATGACTTTTCTATTCAACGACGTCATATGGCCAAGAGTTCCAATCACTTTAATTCAGAACTTTCTGAAAACATTATTGATGAGGTTGAAAAAGACAATATTGTTGATATTAGCATTGATCCTGATCTGTGGTTGTCTAGTCACATTGGAAAGAAAAATGCAAAGTGGGAATATGATCGTGGAGTTGTGGAACAAATCTTAACCACTGCTGGTTGGTTGGATGAACTTCCAAAAGATGTTCTTACTTTGAGTGTTCCTGATAGAATTTTTCCTTCATTGTTTTGGGATGCTGTTCAATGGAAATCAAAGGTGAATGAGCAACGACAAGAATTGATACAAAACAAAAAAAACAATTTAAATATTAACTCTGCCAGCAGCAATATTAAACCAAGTTCATTGTCAAAACATGATTCTATTACAAATGAAGTGAAGATTGTAGGTCATGAATACTTAACGAAGACATTCACACATATAATTTCAGAACAACAAGTTCAACTGGACAATATTGTAACTAGTTACATGTTAACCACTGAACAGGAAAGGGCTTTTAGAATTATTACACAACATGTACTATCTGAATCTCAAGACCAATTGAAAATGTACTTGGGTGGTATGGCTGGCACAGGTAAATCACGAGTAATCAATGCTTTGAATGAATTCTTTGTAAAGTCCAATCGATCATCACAATTCTTATTACTAGCTCCAACAGGTTCTGCTGCAGCAAACATAGGTGGTTCAACATATCATTCTGTTTTAGGCATCAATGAAAAGTCAAATTCTTCATTTGCTTCTTTGTCCACTGTAAGAGAAAATTTGGTAGGTGTTAAATACATATTTATTGATGAAGTGTCTATGTTGTCATGTCATGATTTGTACAAGATTTCAGCTCAGCTTGCCAAAGCATGTAATATGCCTGACTTGCCCTTTGGTGGAAAACATATGATGTTATCTGGTGACTTCTCTCAATTACCTCCTGTTTTGGGAGGTGAAAGCCATGCTTTGTATAGTGGTATTGTAGGATATGGGGCA
>JBBPRZ010000135.1:0-11667 GCA_038093335.1 Boletus chippewaensis | reverse complement strand
CGGTCGAAATCAATGGTGCAGTCACCTCTGCAAGAGGTGAGAGATGAAAGTCATACTCGTCGTCGATGACTTTGCCTTTGGCCGTCTCCACCTGAGACAAAGTCAAGTCTCCGCTGCCCGAGTAGGACCGTTTTGGCTCTTTCCTGTAGAAATACTGGAGCTCTACCGCTCGAGGAGGAGGAGGAGGCGGCGCCATCGTCCTACTTGAACGACATCGATCAAGTTCTTCCCGTAAAGACCGACATTCGTGATTTACAGTCTCCATCTAAAAACGGGCCTTAGGCGGATAGCGCAAAAATAAATGGATCTACTTACTTGGCTATAACGGAGACGTTAGCGAGAGATAACACGTCATAATGCGAATACCCACCCTTTCCAAAAACTGTTCATCTGATCATAATGCTCCCTGAGACTTTTCTCGATCGCAAGCGCAGTGTCTTTCTCATCACGGCTCGTACGTTCCAAATCCTCATACTTGAGCTGAACCGCTTCGAGTTCTGACGTCAAGCGATCGCGTATCTCGTCACGTGTGGCAGTCGTTTCACGTATCTGTTCCGCTTGCATGACCAGCTTTCTCTGCGCTTCCAACAGGTTATGTAGTAAAAGGCAGCTGACCCTGACAGATGTATACTGGAGATAAGGATGACATGAGAGCAATGCCGTCAGGGATCTGGAACAGACGCACCTGATTCCCAGGCTGCGCCTTGTAGTATGCTCGACACTCGTCGATCACCCTCCGAATCTCGTTGACTTTGCCACCCTCCTTGACGATACGTGTAATGTCGTCCAGTAGCCGTTGCGACTCGTTGTCAATCTGTGGTGCGATCACCACGGGCTCCGAGGGAGAGTCGACGGCGGCGATGGTGGACGGATCGCGGTCCACGTGAAGCTTGCGAATATCGCGGGGCGAGAACCGCTCGCGACAGAGGGGACACTTTTGTTGCATCAGATGGTCGAGACATCTAGCACAGGTCCCTTTGATGAGATGGATGGCCGCTTTCGATCGTCTCTGAGGACTTACTTTTGGCAAAAGACATGGCCACATGAAATGGCATGGGCTATGTTGACCCCGGTGGTGTAACACTCGAGGCAGACGTCGCAGGTCGAGTTTGGACCGAGCACCAGCATGATCGAGAGTGAAAGGGACTGATTAAGGACCCCTTCAAAGACTTGAAGAAAAGAACGGAGAAGCAACGGATAGAGTGTTGTGTGATTGAAAAGAAATGCCTTCGACCGTGGCAAAGGCCACCAGGCGCTCCACGAAAGTCGAACATTGGTTGAAATCCATCGGAAGGGCCAATCGGCTTTGCGCTTGACACAAGGGATGGTGTCCATGGCGTTGAAAGGATAGTAGTATCCGCGCCGCGCGGGATCTGATGTAGGTGTCAATTAGAAACGGGTATCTCGGATGGCATACATACATCATCAATAGCGTGGACAAAGAGACAGCGGGAGTTACTTAAATCCGAGATCTCTGCCACAGCGGAAGGTCGATGTTGATCAGGAAGTATTGTGACTTAACGTTGAATCGGGCTAGAGGTTGAACTTGAAAGGAATGTGATGGGGATTCATGCGCAGACCGTCAAACCAATATGTCGTGTCTTGGACGTTACAAAACCACCCGAAGCGTCACATATGTACATGATTGAGAAAGGAAGGTATTACTACAGACAACAGATTTCCCGAACACGATATACTGTGATATGTAACATCTATGACAACAAGACATATTCCAGTACAATAAAAACTCAGGGTTCGGAGGAACCAGAATCAGCTGTTGGAGAATAATTTAGGCTAATAGAATCAACAATCTGAGAAAGGTACATACCAGCAATGTATGTCTCGTGGAGAGAACTCGAAGTTCGGCGACGCTTGTGCTGACTTTGGAATGGAACACCGTTCTTGGAGATGTCACGACGAATCAGTCCAATATCAAAATTAGCATCCGCAACCCTGCGTTGCGTGTCCTGCATTCTGAACCGGTACAAATTTCCCAATGATTCCGACTCCTCGACCCGTGCACCGACGAGCTGGTGTTCGAGGTTATAAACTTTGCGCTGAGCACGCGCAACTGCTAGGGCGAGTTGTGCTTCCTCCTGTTCACGTTCTTCAGCGTCACCATACACCTCGTCGCCCTGCGTAGGTGTTAAAGCACCTCATCAGCACACAACTTTGATATCACTCACCGATGTTGTATCTGAATAGTGTAGAACTCGAGAGGAACCAGATTTGGGATTTCGAAACGGGGTGGCAGCGGGATGGAACGAGATGGCAGCATGTCTATGGAGCTTCAGTGCTCCGATGGCTGAAGGCGTCCCTCTGGCAGGGACAGCATCACTGATACTGGCATCGAGTTGAGAGTTAAAGCCGCCGAAAGATAAAAAGGAAGAATTTGAAGCCAGCGGAACCCCAGGCGTTTCGGGAACAGGGAAAGAATGGCCGGGAGCGAATGAACTGGTAACAGGAGTGCCCAGCGTTGCCAATTTTGTCTCCCCAAGTGCGCTGGCCACCTCAGGCTCAGACTTTGACGACTCGGAGCCATCAGAGATTGATGAGACGTGTCTGCTCAGGTCCTGGTTCGAGGCGGCTTGCGCAGCGGCGTTGGTCACCACAGTGCCCATAGACGAGCCAGCCATGGATGCGCCAGTCAGATTTCTAGGGTGGAAGGCAGTTGAACGTACCTTTGAGCGAAAATGACACTTATAGATACGCGTCGCCAAGGATTTGGCGATTATGTACTAGTAATCCTACTTAAGATCAAATCGCCACCTACCTCGTGCAACTTTAGCGTCCTTTGTGTCATTGGTGGAACTATGAACTCATCGAAGGTAGGTAAATTTTTGCCTTCGATCTGTGTTCCGAGTCTAACTAATTTTCAGGAATTACCAGCCCACTTGGAGTCGACCGCGATATCATGACACCCGAGCAATTGTCACCGCCGTGACATCGACAGCTGAGTCCTCCACAGGCCCCGAGCTAGTAGCGAACCACGCACGATCCATGTGTACGGCTACGCGACGCAGTAAGGGCAGGCTTGTCGGTGAGTCAGTACCATCTCGCTTCAGGCTCGACTCAAACTCCACCATCACCGTGACCTGCCTTGCATCCTACTAGTTTGAGCTCGATGCCAAACTGCCCACAGTGTCTCAAGCACTTCTCGACAGATCGGGGTGTCGCCGCTCATCTTGCACAAAAAACTTCCAAGTGCAATTCATGGGAGCGAGGTCCTGTCGCGCTTTCCGTCTGGGATGCTACGGAGGAAAACGGCTCCTCCAAGTACAGTTCCCCCGAGCCATCCTCACCATTGTCGCATTCTTTAGATTTCCCCCCTGTTCCCGATGATGAGGACTTCAATATGGATTTTTTCCCCAATTCCCAGGATGCAATGAACCTTTCTGACGAAGACGAGCCGGACAACGAACAAGCAAATTCTCAGCCCTCTGCAACCGCGTCCACAGCTCTCCTTGCTTCGCTAGGTCTTGGCCATCAAGTTCAGTTCTTTCATAGCGCAGGCAAAGTCTATGATGTCGGCCAGACATTTCTCGATCGCTTTGGGATGGATACCTATTCATTCTTTCGCAGAAGTAATCTGTATTACCCATTCGCATCTCACGATGATTGGCAGGTGGCCAACTATCTTCTTCAGTCCGGCCTAAGCATGGCGAAAATCGACGAGTATCTCAAATTGAACTTGGTACGTTTTTTTTTCGGTGATCGTACTTTCGCCACTCATTCAAGAATCATTGCCTCCGGTAGATACGGACTCTTCCCCTTTCATTTCAGACTGCGAAGGGGTTGCGAGGTTGCGCTGAGCTCCTTCCGCCTGGACCGCGTTGGAATTACCGAATCGTACCTACGTCGCATCCCACCAAGAATCCCGTTATTCTGTACTACCGCGATGCTCTTGACTGCATCGAGTCACTATTTAATCATCCGTACTATGCACCACACATGGACTATATTCCATTCCGTCTTTTCACCACGGCGGAGAGGATAGTCCGAGAGTATACCGAATGGATGAGTGCTGAAGTCGCGTGGTGGATGCAAGTAAGTCGTATTCAATCACTTCCGTGTACTCCCTTTGATCGATACAGTCCAAGCTTCCAGAAGGCGCAACGCTCTGCGGGGTAATCCTATCCTCAGATAAGACACACATCACCAACATGTGCGGCGGAAAGGCCGCCCATCCCCTGCTAATCAGTCTGGCCAATATTAGGATGGCTGTGCGGAACAAGGCCTCTTCACATGCGTTCCTATTGCTCGCGCTTATGCCAATTTCCCAGTTCCTTCACCTGAATAAAAGAATGTGTTCCGTCCTCGATGCGCGCCTCTTTCATCAATGCCTCGACATCGTTGTTGAACCTCTCAAAACTGCTGCTCGTATTGGGCGTATGATGTCCGATCCTGTTGGGAATCTTCGGCATTGCTTCACCCCTCTCGCTGCATATATTGTCGATACACCAGAAGCTTGCATGCTGGCGTGTGTGCGTGGCAAGACCTCACCAGTAACAATGGCGTCCTACAAGGAATTCGGTGATGCCTTTTGTCACGAACAGCGTACCCGTGCAACTACGCTCGCACAACTCGCTCGCATTACATGCGACCCGGACGATGTGGAGAGGTACTTCACTCAATGTGAATGCTTCAGGCTCAGTGGAGTCGCCGAACCATTTTTCTGTGACTGGCCATTATCCGATCCTGCCAACTTCCTTTCCCCAGAGGCGTTGCACCATTGGTATGGGGAGTTCTGGGATCACGATGTCCAGTGGTGCAAAAATGCTCTCGGGTCCCAAGAACTCGACTTCCGCTATTCCGTTTTACAGCCAATTGTCGGCTTGCGCCATTTCAAGGACGGTATCACCACGCTGAAGCAGGTTACTGGTCGTACAAAACGCGACGTCCAGCGATACATTGTGCCTGTCATTGCAGGTGCTATGCCAACAGGCGCTGTGATAGCCATCCGTGCCTTGATGGACTTTCGATACCTTGCCCAGGCCCATGTCCTTACTTCTTCGACACGTGACAAGATCAAGGATGCTCTCGCTAAGTTCCACGAACACAAATCTACCATCACCGACGAAGGACTACGAAGGGGAGCGAAAAGCGGAGCTGCTTTGGACCACTGGCAAATTCCCAAACTCGAGTTAATGCAGAGCGTCGCACCCAGCGTAAGCCAGATTGGTGTACCGGTACAATGGTCAGCGGATACGACCGAACATGCGCACGTCGAGGTGATCAAAGACCCAGCAGCCTCGACGAACCATCACAATTTCGACTCGCAGATTTGCCGCTACCTGGATCGCATCGAGAGATGCCGGGCCTTCGAGACAGCAACTCGGCTCAGTTCCGCCCTTCGTAATGGCCCAGATAATGGCCAAGACATTCCGGATTCAGAAGTCGATTTAGCAGCGGGTGATGTAGACGATCCAAGTGCAGAGGATGAGGATTCTGAGGAGCATCCCACAGCATTGCTCAATGATATCTGGGCTCCGAAGCGTCCTGTTCCCAACTTCTTCTCCATTGCTCAGACACTTTTGACCGCTGTCCCAGGATCTATTCCACACCCAATCCGCACATTTACATCTGGACCGACTGCTTTCCGTCTCAACTACGACCCTTCAATCAAGCGCATTGCAATTGATCAAGCCGCTGAAATGTTCAACATTCCAGACCTTTGCCCAGCCATTGCCGATTACCTGGGTCGTGAAGGACCCTACGCCCAGAATTTTCATTCGTTTGGAGGGCAGCGACGTGCACATGCAGATGTTCACCTACCATTCAGCGAGATTCAAGTCTGGTACAAAGTTCGTCTCCAGCAGAAGTTGCACCACGATCGCACTTCTGTTGGCCCGGTATTTACAATCAATGCTCACCCCGCCAACCACGCATGGGAATACGGCCGCCGCGATGCAGCAATATTACACATAGATGGACGCCATGAATGGCCTTCTAGTGGTCTTACAGGTGTGATATATAGTATCTCTAATGAACATAACTTTGAGTCTCATCTAATAGGTCACGCCATCGTTGAGATTTGCCTCATTATGCGTCCTCTTTCTCCTAGAGGATGCAAGATAACGTGGGACGAACGTTTTCTCGTTTACGCTCGACGATTTGATGTGGCCCCTCAACAGCGGTCGCAGGTTGATCCAGCAACAGGACTACACGTATTAAAGCGGGCAACGCGTGCCTCGGGCGCATTGTTGGGTGACGTTTTTCCTCTCGATCAAATCAGATCTTATGCCCATCTTGTTCCTCGCTTCGGCAGAGCTGCTGATCCACGTCTTACGAGTAGCAATAGTTCACATTTTTCTCAGTCTTTTTGGTTGAACAGTTACTTCGACAAAGAGTTCTACTATGCTATTTCTTTGTCGCAGTAGTAATACCGAATAACATTGTCAGAAGTCGCGAGTTATCTGCGTCTACTACTAGAAGTCCGAGCGACTTGAAGTGGCCCTGCCATCTCAGAATGAGGCGGCAGTCCAAAGCTTATCAAGGGTTCATCAAGAAAGAACCCGTCACGAAGAGCCCTTTAGTCAGTACCGAAGAAGAGCATCCACCGCCGCCCATGATTGATCTGATCCCTCGGGCCAAAGCAGCATTAGTAGCTCCGCCACTCAGGCTCGCGCCACCATCACCTCTCCCAATCGATCACTCCATGAGCCTCGAGCCGTGGACCAACCCGTACGGACGCAGCCATCACGCAGAGCGCTCAGCACGCGCGACGTCGAGCCAATGTATCATCTCCCGCAATGTCTGCCCCAGGCTTCCCCTTGCACCATTCTAGCTGACTCGTGCATGACTCTCCTTCGACACCCCGAACAGTGGATTCCTCGATGGATATATCTTCTAGCGTAGACATTCCTCTTGGGAGGTCTACGCATGTCGAGCGCGCACGCCAAGAGCACCAAATGGATGAAGTTGAAGCGGACGTCAATATGACGCCATCGTCACCGAGCCCAGCAAAGAAACCTGCGCGCAGCGAGCACTCCAATCGAGATTCTCTCATTCCACGCTTCGAATTACAATTGCCGAGAGATGAAAGCTCCCCCAAGATTAGTCATGGCAGTGGGTTTAGACGTCCTTTTCCATTTCCGACGCTGATGATTATGATGTAGCCTTTTCTACTGCGGACCCTTTCTCTATATCAAACGTGAAGGAAGAGGTTGGCGAGCTGTCCTATACTTCATTCGACGGCCCTCTAGACCCTACAAATTTGTCAATCGGTCAGTCGGAGGTGTCCTTGTCGAATCTTGACTTGGAGGCAGAGCTTCAAATGGTCCTCAATCCACCACCATCCGACAACACGGACGCTGTCCCCAGACTGTTGGACCTTATCCCACGCAATGCGTCGTTCACAACGAGTACTCCTCCCCTTCCTAACCCTCACTCTTTTTCCACCTCCGGTTCATTCCACAGTCCGTCTCCTTCAGAGGCGATGCCTCGACTATCTGATTCCCTGCTCAACATCTCATCCAGACCCACTGGCTCTCCCGCCCTCAGATCCGTATCCCCATCCATGCGGACAGGGTCTCCCCTGCGCGAGGTTGCAAGCGCGCAAGAATTGTATAGCGAGTGTATGCCAAGGACGAGAATTAGCAGAGAGGATGCTCATATGAGGTTGATGCGGAAAAGGAGCATGGAAAGCCCGTTGGGATCACCTGCCCCTGGTTCCCCCGTACCCCATGCGGAGCCACTCGCAGCTGAGAAAGTGGACGGAAGGATAAACGATGGACAGAGTAATGTTGCACCAGATGTCGGAGGGTCGGACAGGGAGGACGAGCGACGCTTGGACACGACGCCTGGCACTGTTGATATCAGTGCCGAGCTTGCGATCATCCAGACCGTCGAGAAGCGCACGATAAGTTCTGCTACTGCCAATGTTGACGGACAAGAAGATGTCGAACATAATGAAGAGGACACCACGGATGGTGATGCATGGCCTGCAGTCGCAGATGACGATTCACTACCTACCTGACCATCAATAGCGGAGCCGCTTCGATCACGGTCTACACCACCACGGCTGCAGTCAAGTTTTGGTATGCTCGAGACAAGCTTCGATCTAAGTGGAAGCCGAGGGATGGGATTGCGAGACTCGGTGGGATCCATCCAACTCGGCGAAATGCAGTCTGCCCTCGACCGACTTATGGACGATGTCAAAGGCAGTTCCGGCCCAAGCACCAAGAAGCCAAACGCACGCTCCCAGGTTCGGACGGAGTTGGTGACGGAGGGTATCAAAACCGGCCAATCCAGTGCCAATCCAAGCAGTGACACCGGAGACGATAGCATGCAGACAGAGATCGACATGGATCTCTCGATGGACGATTTTCGCAGCGTGCCTATATCACAGCCTTCACGACCCTTACCGTTACCAATACAGCGCGCTGCGACGGATTCGGTTGTCTATACGGGACCTTCGTTCAGGAGTCCAGTGGAGGAGCAGGCTGCACCTGCTTTGCCAACCAAGGATGCCATTAGGGCAAAGGAGCAGCTGATTTTGGAGAAACGAAGGCAAGCGCGGAGGAGGGATCAGGAGGAATCGGTGGTCTACTATACACCACCCCGCCCAACGTCAATGCCACCGAGCGCTGATCGCCCGAGTCGAAGGCGTACTCGCAGTACTGGTGACGCCGGTGCACTGACGAAGAGCGATTTGCTGCTCGATATTGGAATATCTGACACGGAAGAGGAACTTTCGGCGGATAGCATATCAAAGGAATTGCGCAGACTCGATCCTGAGCGTCGTCAGGGTGTAAGTTCTTTTCGAGGGGTCCCTCGGTGAAAAGATGTGATTTCGCTAAATGTATCTTGGATGACAGAATTACCGCGTCCGCGAGCATGAGGCTATTTTTGCCTCGGGCAGATGCTGAGCAGGTCTCACACACGTCATTTGCTGGGGATGTAAATAGCGGCAAGGCTTGGAAGGCTGTCAGACGCCCTTCTGACATGGTGCGTTTGACGTCGATGTCATGTGCCGAATACTCTAATGAAATCAGAACGAGTATGCTAAGCAGATTAGAGAGTATCGGTCTCAAGAAAAACCTATCCAAGAGGAGCCAGAACCTGAACTGGATGATTCCGGCAATGCCACCGCGATGGCGTGTCCATTCCCTGCGCACCTTCAACCGCCTACGACCAAAGTTAATTACCCTGTGCCCGAGTCGGCGCGGTTTATAGGTCTCGTATGGTACATCTAACCCGGCGAGCCACACAAAGAGAAAGACAGTGTACATAGTACTATGAATTGTGATGCGCGCGTTAAGCACCGCGGTACAAGGGATGTGGAACGTGGTGGGAATTTTTGTATACTTGTAACGCCATACTTCTGTGAATAAAATCTGCTCTGAATGTGGTACTAGAACGCCGGTGAGCACAAATATCCTCTGCCTGTGCTGTCCCACTCTGTTGACTCTGTGCGTGCATGTACGTCATGTGCCTGGGTGTACGGCTGTGTGGCTGTCAGCTGTTATGCTGTGATGCTGTCACACTGCTGTAAGTTACTGTAACTGGTGTGGTAACTGTCCCAAAAAAGGTGATTTACAGATGTAGCGGCGGCGGCGAGTGGCATTTGACGTCGCTATAAAAATATCAACATCATTGACATCATGAAAGGTAACCCCGCTTACCCAACTGACGAGAGCGTTCACATAATCGGTCTTGAGTAACTTCGTAGGCATGCAACCCAATGTCTGACAAACGTATTGTAGAGCGCGAGCGTTCTTTCGATAAAGGCCCCCCCGAAGCTTTGCAACGAATGCATCAAGGCTAGCGCTGTTGTGTGGATGGGAAACTTGAGTGACGAGGAGGTTGTGGATGGCGGGGACTTGAGCCACCTCCTTTGTAGTCATTGAGAGCGCGGCGGCATCAGAAGGTTTGAGCGGTTTGAAGGCATACTGAAAAGCAGGGGCGTTTTTGGTAGCATGTGAGATATCTTCATTAGTGATTCTGAGCAGGTTTCGCGAGTGATGGGCAACAAGGCCCTCTAATATGCAGTGCATGGCATCAACAACCGACTGTCGGGCTGGGTCCCAGTACGGTAGTCGCCAGAGTTCCGTCCACCGAACGCCATGTTCCTTGAATAAACGTTCGCGCTCAGCCGATGTAGGGGCATCCCTCCACAACTCAGCATACCGGCGGAGCTTGTCTTTGTCGCGAGGCTCCCAGTCGTCAAAGTCCACCCTGCTGTAACTGTTCTTGTGGTAACAGTTGCATGTCCCACAAATGAAATGGCTACGAACTCCCGCAAATGCATTGAGATGGCGAGCCGCAGGAAGGTCACAGACAGTGAGGGCAATTGCACTACGGGTAACGCGTCCATTGGGATAGTTGGCAGTACGAGAGTATCGGACTCCTCTCCCCCAGGAGACCGAGAGATCATGAACAAGCGGCCGAATATAGTGATTAAGACTTTCCAGGGAGGGTTGTTTCGGACCCGGGATAATACCAGCGAGAAACAAGTTTTCTGGTTTGTAACGGAGGTGAGGTGGCAGATTGAGGCATGCCATAGATATGATCCCTGTTGATGCGCTCGCTCCGCGAATGCGCATACCTTCTGGATTGAAAAAATCGACATGCAGAGCAAAGGCATACCGCCCTTCATCGCCTCTGTCTATGAAAAGTTTGTCGGGTATGGGGCCGTGGAACTCGCGAAGGAACTGGGCTTCGAAGGGATGTTTGACAAACCGAGGGGGAGGTTCCGAGAGGGAAGCAAAGAGCTCGTCACAAGCCTGGTCCATGAGGGCCTCTACATCTTGTCGGGATAGGAGATTGGCGAGATAGTCATTGAAGTCGCGATAAACGAAGGTCCTCTTTGGAGACCTCGCACCGCTGGGACGTGTATCCAGTAGCGGCTCACCACATTCGGTTTCAAGACTTGGGTGATGAGTACAGAGCTCAGGGTATATGGGTACATTGGAACCAGCAGCGTAAGACGGTGCGTATGTAGCGTGACAAATGCACGTGGCAAAGGAAATAGTCTTGTAGTTGAGATTGAACCTGGCGAGAGCGGTGTGAATCGTAGCCGGTATCTGCCGGAGAACGCTTTCGTGAAAGTCGCTGAGAGTTCCGTCGGAGCGCTGGAATGCTAAGTAGAGCAGTAGAGAGAGCACGTTGAGGATGAAGTTGCCCCCAGATTCGCTAATGCCCATCGTAATATTACAGACGAGGCCGATGATTAACGCGAGTTGAGCGATGATATGCATACGCTCGATAGGACTCTGATCTTGTTCACCTTGAGTTCGGATTAGCAGTGATATTCTCGATTGAATGAAAAGGATCTCACTAGTGTCAATTTCTAATGGGCCAGGAGGGGAAAGGGGAGGAGCTCGTGACTGACACTCGCGTTCAAGGTTATCTAGAGCTCTGGAAACCTCTGCCTTGCGTGATTGTATAGTTGCTGTATTACGCCTGACGCCAGTCAACGCCTGACGAAGGGTAACTAGCTCCCTGTGGACCGTTGCGACAGATTCGCTGGATGGATCCAATAGAAGACGGGAGCACTGTTCGCAGCGCCTCTCTATATTCGCTATCAACTCCAAGGCTTTGACTGAATGTCGGTTCGTATCCTTCTTCGAGAGTCCATTGCTACTAGCTCGTGTTTTTGGTGTGTGATCTGCTGCAGAACTAGGCTCCCCAGCAGACACATCAGGAGCTGGGCTTTGGAGGGTG
>JBBPRZ010000134.1:0-11683 GCA_038093335.1 Boletus chippewaensis | reverse complement strand
AGCAATAAACCCGCGAGCCCAGTGTCCCGCACGTTGACGCCATCTCCCCAGAACATACCTCTGCCAGGAAAGCAATTGAGCTTCACTCAATCGGTCGATACCAACGTCGGAAAGCATGTTGTCAAATCGCCTATTTCCAGGCAATCAGGACGACGCTCGATCTCGTTCAGCGCGTCCAGCGCCGTTACTCCTAGGTCAAGCCCGCCAAGCATACCATCATCGCCGAGGAACAGCGTTCTCTCCTCGCCGTACAGCAGCGTGATTACGACCGCCTCAGGTTCATATCAGGCAGCACTAGGAAACGCTTTGATTGCTGCGTCTCATGCTGAGGCGTCAAAGGGCACCCACAGTGACCTACTGCAGATCCTGAATCATGACAACCGTCCTTGGGGTTTCTCATATACCGACTACCCTCACAGGGTTCGAGTGTGGTACGGCGACCGAGACGAGAAGATTGCAGAGAACGCGGTGAGATGGATGGAGCGCACGATGGGCGAGGATCGGTGCGACGTGAAGGTGGTTAAAGGTGCTGATCACGCCCTCATGTACAAGAGCTCCGTCGTGGTTGAAGTCCTGGAGTGCGTTCGAGAATTTTGGTGACTCAGACTTGTTCCCCGCCATGCACATTCATAACATTTACTCCTTCTGGTCTCTTGGCATTTCTATTCCCTTCATCTTTCGTGGAACACAACTTTTTATCATGCCTGCCACATGCGCTAATCCCATCCACGCATTCGATACCTCATATTCTTTGAGAGAGTTTTATTTATGGTACGTGAGCGAGATTCGTCTTCGTTCGGCAACACATTGGAAGGATTTTCGATGTACTATTTTGCCCTAATTCACAGCTGATATCTTTCAGTAATAATGTTGTTTAGACATCATTATAATAATGTCAATCTGTACTGTGCGACACATCATTCGACCTGGTGAGGATCCGAGGGATAGGCAGTACCACCCCAAAGTGAGACGAAAGACAAAGATGCTCTCCAATGTCTGAGTCCATGAGGACTGAGGGATATCGATCATGTTAGACTCGCTGGTATCCGGCTCGGTCGGCGGGAAGCGCTCGAACGCCACCATGTAGCTCAATATCAATAATAAATGTCAGAATATAGCGATGGCTGTCTGTACGGCCACCAAGGGCAATCCGAGTCCTTGCCGTCTGTCTTTCAGCTTCTACAACACCAGTAAGAGCAAAGTACGAACCACGAGTTTGCCTAACATATCTTGACCGGGGGATGGCATGCGCGCGGCACGGTCCGCGGCCAGGCCCTTGAAAGGTACGCAGACGCTCCCAAATCAGTTCAATTTTCGTTGTCACAGTCGCCCGCCAAGAGGGGAATTCGGTCCAGTGCCTGTATCATGTCAGACAAGATAGAACTACCCGAGAAAAAGGCAACAGCCAACAAAAGCAGACTAGAAACGGAAGACATGCCTCCAGTCACACCCAGGAAGAGGAAAACCGGGAGGACAGCTGACAGAGGTCCATCAGCACACGAGGCTGCTCGTCACGCCGAGCCGACGCCGAGGGGAGCACAGGGCGATAGTAAGCCTCCCCTCATGTCCTGCCAATCCCATTTTTTTCTGAGAAAGATTGCAGTCGTGCCTATCCGGTCAGCTGCCTCGGAGCGCCAACGCCAAAGAAATTCACAAATGTTGCCCGCACATCGTCGAATGTCTATGGATATGCAGCGTCCCCGCAGGTCCAACATGCCCAATCCTGGTTCACGACCTGTAAGAACCAGACGGACCACCAGTGTACCCCCGGGCCCGCCTCGCAGTATGCTACAACGTACATGCTTCTTACTAAGACTATCCGCTCATAGCTCACCAATGTTATTACAGATGCTTGGCACACAGTGCTCAACTCTGACCCATTGGTGGATTCCGACGAGGAATGCCCTGATGAGCACCTTCGGCTGGACTACGGTGCGCCTGTTATGCGTCAATACATAACGTAATACTTGTGCATGCTCACCCAAGTCCCAGATCGGCGAATGCAGGTGATCACACGCCTACGGGGACGACCTCCAACTCCTGAACTCGAGTGCACCCAGTCCACACCAACCTAGCCATATGTTTTTTCTGTCCGGAATTCAATCAATTCGTTTAATCCTTTGCTGATTATCTGTTGTATTAGACCTGTACAGAATCCTGATCGCATATTTTGCACTATGCACAGTTTTCAAAGAGTATATCGTAGTGAGGAATATCGAAAGGGAGATGAATTAAGGCCAACGACGAAAAACAAGCGTCGCGGGAGGCCATTTCGGAGGAAGTCAGATGAAAGAACAGATGTCGCTGAACAGTCTAGTCCCAGATGATAAAATACAAATGCCCCACGAAAAGAATACTACACCACAGCAAATCCGTTCCAATTTCTAATCATTCCGCAAGCCACTTCTCGCACTTCTTCGCGTACTTGTCCAGCAACTGGGCGAGGTCGCGAATGACGAATGTTAGAACGACACTGGCGAAGAATTCCGAAGCGCGTTTTAGTTTGACCTCTGCGGCCGTTCTCAGATCAGCGGGAAACGCGGTATAAATAGGCGCCACGGGCTGCGAAAGCAGCGCTTTTGAATGTTCATCGAGCAACTGAGCGTGCGCGAAAAGTCTACCCAATCCAGCCACGTACGCTGCGGGAGAGTCAAGGCTATCGGATTCCGTGAGCTTCCAATAACACAGGTAACAAGAGATCGTGTACTTTTTACCATTGGTGAATTTGTCGAATTGTCGAGTCAGCTTTCCGCCCCACGATGTCACCTAAAGTGTTACGTGAGTTGATTATGGCTATAACTCTGCGCGCATGGATAACCTACCCCACTTTTCTTGGAAACGAAGCCTTCTCCTACGCCAAGTTTTTTGCCAAAATTTGCAACGACGCTGTCGCATATAGACGAGAACTCGTCAAGCTTGCTCACCCACGCCTCCGCCTCTTTCCGCCCGACGCTTCCAATCCCAAGTGCTAGCCCACTGCACACGCTACCAGCACCGAAAAACTCAACGCTTGATTGCTGCATTTCCTCCAAAGCAGAGCAAAGCACCTCTACAACGCGGACCTTTTCTGGGACATTGGTAAGTTTTGCTCCTCCTTGCGACCAAACACCCTGAGGGACGTGTAGCCGCCGCGTGATATATCCACCTGATCTTGAATTCATGGTGTTCGCGAGCAGCGTCATCATGTGGTAAGGTTTCCTGTGACTGTCGGTTGGTGGGGTGGGCGGAAGTGGAGAGGTCGGAGTGGTAGGGATAGTCGTGAGCATCGCGGGCGGAGGAAGTAACGATAGGGGAGGAGGGGAGAGGAGTTCACTCTGTGTGACAAAGTGTGGTTGAATCTGTACATTGAGGCTGATGTTCGGATTCAGCTTCGACGAGGTAGAGACTTTCCGTCCATTCGGGAGCGCGGTCTGAGGAAGCGGGGGACGTTGGGGTTCGAAAGGAGATATCCGACCGTTGATGACGGATGGTCGACGGCCTGGCTGTGAAGAAGCACGGCTCCGTCCGGGAGTCGGGGCAGCCCCCGAACTTGTGGGAGAAGTTGGTGTTTTAGCAGGCGGGTGTGCAAACGAGGATGGAGGGTTCGATTCGACAGGTGACGAGGACGTCGTAGCGGTCGTAGACGGTGGAGCTGACATTTTGTTCCGGCGTTGCTGTATTGTACTCAATGCAATTGACGAATTAATCAAGGGCTGACCCCCTGTCACGCTCAGGGATTCCCCTCGAGGACGAGCAGCAATAAACTGGGCGGGGACTGGAGATCCTGAGGGCCGCGAGGTGGCCGTTGGTGCTGTAGCAGTACGGAACGGATGGACTGCAGTGGTCGGGGAAGGAAGCGGGGGAAGCGGGTGGGAGTCGCATTTCGCTAGGCGTGGGGTATCGGGACGTCGGGAAAGCGAAGCAATTAAATCATCATCATCCTCGAACTGCATGTCATCCCCCTGTGGATGGCCATCAATTCTGATGCCCTCTTCTGTGACCGAAGTGAGCCTAGTCCCAGAGCCAGTCCGTGAGTGGCCGATAGAGTTTCCACGAGATTGAGCAACCTCCAAGAATCGTGTAGCTTGTGAAGAGGGCATTGTAGAAGTAAAATTTAACGACGACTCTGGAGGCGGAGGAGGAGATGACATTGGAGGTGGGGCAGCAGGCGGGAGAACAGAAGCCGCTCTAGGTCTGCCGACGACTGGTGATTGGTGCTGGGTGCGATTTGCAGGAAGAGTAGAGGTACGACTTAGAGCAGCCTGCTTGCTGCCAGGGAATGAATCCGTGTCCGTTGGGGTCGCATAAGGGTGTTGCGATAATGAGGTTGAAGAAAACTCGCGTGAGAGATGCGCAGCATTCAACATTGCAGAGCCGATGCCCTCATGTGCATCCTGTTCATCATTAAGGTCGTCATTCAGAGCCGAGTAATGGGGATCGTCTGGAGTGTGCTCGGTGATGGAGGACGGGGATGTATGGGAATCCGATGACTGGGATAGGGATGTAGGGGAAGGCGGTTGTGTTGATTCCGTCGAAGAGGAAGGGGCATACACGGAGGAAGGAGAGTGGGGGATGGGCGGTATGCTGTATATGAGGCTTAATATATTCATCCTATCAGCATATGTATCGTGCTGAGAGGACATCTGATGAGCTTGCTTCTAACCTGTGTTATGGGTGCAACATACTATTGATTTCAGCCGCCTGACTTCCTCCTCCTGAGCGACGACGCTGCGCCTTCGTCCATTCCTCCTGCGCCCATCGGAGGTATCTTCGCCTCTTCGTACTCGTTCCATGACTTCACTCAGAAGAGCAACACTTCTTCCATACGCTATGACGGCAGCATGGGGATCATCGTTCGTTGCGTCAAGCTGAACCGCTTCTCGGGCGAGTTCCAGCGCCCTTGTTAACGCGCGACGTGAAGAAGGCCTTGATTCAGAAGACGAATGTGGATGATGTGGGGAGAGTAGAAGACGGTCTGGCACTATGTCCTGCGTATCTGCTTGAGTATTCAAGTGGTTAGGACGCGCCATGCTTTTTGATACAGGATCGGGTGAAGCCTGGTTGGAAGCATAAGCAACGGTGCTCGGCAACAACTGGGGGCTATTGGAATTGGAGACAGGGGTCGAAGTCGAAGTCGAAACGTGGTGTCGGTTGTGAGGAAAGGCTGCAACGGCTGCCAAGTTGGTAGACACTGCCGGACGACCGTATGAATTTTGGCTAGCACTCGTACTGGATCGGTGCCTTGCAATGAACTGTTGGTCGTCAGGGACACCTATCGTCAAAGTCGCCTCTTCGTCAGTGGTGAACACTGAGGAATGTTGAGGAACGTGAGGAATTGGTTGGCTAGGCGGAGGGACAGCAGGAGGAAAGTGTACTGCCACGGAACGGCGACGTTGAGTTACGGTTGGCTGAGCGAAAGAAGAATTGGGAGGAGACGAGATCGAGGTAGCAACTGAGGAACCGGGTGAGTGATCAGGCCACTGGCGGGATCGCTGGACGACCGAGGGCTGATGGCCAGAAAGCTCGATTACCATACCGTGAAAATAAAAATAGGTGTCAACGATGGTCTAGGAAGCGGACGGGGAGACGATGAAGTGTGTCCACGAGAACGGTGGGTCAACCGGGCTTGAATATTTGTTGAATCAGTGCCAAGTTTAGCAGTCCGATAGGCGGGTGGGGTAAGGGCCCGTAGAAACGCTACACGATAAGCACCACGCTAGTGAGCATGCAGCAGGAGGGCGGGGAAGGGGTTTTGACGACAAGCCGAACGACGAGAACGTGGAGAACAGCAGCAAACGATGCCCACCAGCAAGGTCGTCGCACCCGTCAGGATGGTCGGAGGTTGAAATATCATTTATTCACGGCAGATGCAAACTCTCGCATGGTTCACTCCAGAAGGGAAAAAAATGTGATTATGCCTAGGAACAAGTCCGACGCAGCAAGAAAAGCAGGTAAACTCGTAAGGAATGTCGATGGATTATCCAGTAGCAAGGTCGCACAGTAAACAGCCAGAAACGAGTGGAGCGGACAGACAAAGGAGTAACGAACGGACAGACGTGGGTATACGTGTCGACCGCAACGATGTCGATAAAGTTTGGCACCCCGTGTGCCATCAGTCCCGGAACTCAGCCTGCGATCCTTGAGCAGCCAGTCGGCTCTCCAAATTTCTGTCCAGTGGTATATACTTAGCTTCCATACCCCAGCACAGCGTGCAACACACCTGAGAGATTCTTCCTTCGCCAAAAGCTCCTGGCGCTTTTCATTGATCTCACGCTGTACTTTGAGTTCAATCTCACGAAGCTACGGAGCAATCAACACATCGAACACGTGTACCCGGCAACGAACGCACCTTCTCTTCCTCCCGACGAAGCTGCTCCTCTTTGAGACGAACGCTCTGAGTGGCAAGTTCTTCAGGGAGAATAGAAGAATCGCTGACATAACAGGTCACTTAGCAACACGATACCCAAGAGAACAATTTAACCATACTGGGTGTCGGCATGCACCGTCCTGGACAACTTCTCGGTACGGTAAGTCTCGTACAAGACGTCATGAGTGAGCGACTTCAAATCCCCAAGGTGTGAACTAATCTTCCGTAAGTGATGCATAAACGGAAACAGACAAAGATGTACTTCAATAGGGCACTTCGAAGCCTGCTGAAATCCGAGTGCTTTGGGTTGTCAACTTCGGCAATACCCCATGGGTATGTCCTGGCGCGACAAGGTTGTCCGTCGATGTCAATTTCCTCTTCAGATCCAATAATAGCAAAGGGAAGTAGTGCCTGTTTTTAATCAGTAATATATCGAGGAAACTTGATGTGTTTGAATTGATTACCCTAAGTTCGCTGTTGTCCTGAATGGTCTCTTCATCGTCTTCCTCAACGTCATAGGGGAAGTTGTACACGGGAATATCATAGTGTTCAATGTCCTCCATAATCTGGGTGCATGGTAAGTGATGTATCGGTGAGCTCGCGTAGACCACTGACTCGTTTTTTGAACCCCCGAAGCTCACTGGGAGTCAACGAGTCAGCTTTGCCAATGACAGGAATGACATTGACACGAGGGGACAAGCGACGCATCAGTTCAATGTCCATCTCCCTCAGACTGGTAAACATGTATGAGTTTGAACGGACATGATCCAAAGAGCTATTACGTACGCGTGTCCGGTGGGAGGGATGAAGTAAAGCAAAGCGTGGACTCTGTTGTCACGGAAGCGGGGATTACGCTTGATGCGAGATTCTTCGGCTAAGATGTCGTCGTATTGACGTTCAAGGTGTCCGACGATCTCTTGGAAGCTAAATAACGTTGTTAGGAAACAGGTGCCGAGGAAACAAACAGACACTAACGCGAACTCATTGTCAATGTTGTCACCAAAACCAGGCGTGTCAACGATGGTGAGGGCAATACGAACGCCATCCTCCTCAAGTTCTGAGGCAGATTGTTAAACGGAGGTAAGGGGTCGAGCGAGAGACCGACGTACCGACGTTGACGGGTTTGATCCTGATGCCCTCCTCGATGTGGGCGGTGTCAGGGTTGTCAGCAACTTTATGGTTAAGGACCTCGGACTCGCAAAGGGTGTTGACAAAAGTTGTGCGGCCCGTTCCAGAAGCACCTAGATGAAGGTGAGGGAAGAAAAAAGGACGGAGCGAGCCAGGGGACGCACCGACGACCATAAGGGTGAACTGGACGCCCTTCTTGACTTTGTTTCCTCTGCGTCTACCTGCGAAAGACATTTTTGGTGGTGAAGAAGTGAGCAGAGACGAGGAGGAGAAACTTGTCCAACCCGTTTTTAAGCTCCGATCATCCCGCGCCACCGTCGCGCATACAACCATTCATTCATGTTCCTTCGACGCGTCCACTCAATCCGCCTCTTTCATTCCTCCCCTCCCCACACCGTCCCCCGTCCCACCATCACAACCAAACCCTTTTCTGAACTCCCCAAGCGTCCTACAGCTCCACTACCCCAGCCCGACCATGCTATCCCCAGCGGCGTGGCCCCTAAGAAACGATCTACCGTACAGGGTATGATTATTCGTCGTGTCGCCACCTCACGCTAAGTTTGCTACCAGTGACCCAAGACCCTGCGCGGCCTAGGCGCGGTCGCAAGCCCAAAACTGTCTTGCTCGCACCATCAGAATGCACTGTCTCAAAAATGGGTGTTTCCCCGAAACAACCACGCAATTCTCTTGCCACCGAAATCTTGACAAATCTGTCTAGATTTCCTCATTGCATTCTTCTCACTCGCGTTGGCCAATTCTATGAGGTATTGATCAATGAAGACGCGTTCCACTCGCATTAACACTCATCTGGCAGTCGTACTTTGACCAAGCCAATCAAGTCGCGCGTCTGCTCGGCATCAAATTGACTTCCCGTGTTTGGGACAAGCAGGATGTTTCCATGTGTGGTTTTCCGATCATGCACCTTGACAAATACCTCAAGGTCTTGGTTCAGCAGCACAAGCTTTTCGTTGCAATGTGCGAGGAGTTCCCGCGTTACACAAACGGTCAGAAACCCGAGTACGATCGTCGCGTGGTTCGCATCATCACTCCTGGTACTCTTATCGATGAACCTTTCTTAAATCCTTTCGAAAATAACTTCCTTCTCGCCATTAGTGCAGATTCACCCTCTTGTGAACCTGGCACCCCGGGGGTTGGTTTGGCATGGATTGATGTCTCGACGGGCGAGTTTTTCACCAAGTCCACCCCACTCGAAGGGCTCAAAGACGACCTTGCACGCATCAGTCCGCGAGAAATCGTTCTCGCAACGCAGCCAACAGATCGGCCACATAATCCAATTCGGCAGCTTCTCAAAGATGAAGGCCTCTTTTTGACCTACGTCGAACCTTGCAATAGCACTTCCCATCAATATGATCGCGCTTACACAGCAGAAGAATCTGTCGCAATCAATATGCTCACAACCTATATGCAAGTTAACCTTATGGAACGTATGCCCCAACTCTCTGCTCCCAACCGAGAGGGCCTCGAAGAACGCATGCAAATTGATTCCCACACCATCAAAGCACTCGAAATACATGAGAGTGTAAGGGAGGGAGGGCTAACTGGCAGCCTTCTAAGTGTCATCAAGCGGACCGTGACTGGCAGTGGAATGCGTTCACTGACTCGTAGATTGTGTTAGTTTTTCTGCTACATTGTTCTGGTCCGCACTCTTCCAACATTGACTTTTGTTAGGCTCGCCGAGTACGTCACAAAAGGATATTGAGGCGCGGCAGTCGCTGGTTGCGTTTTTCTATCATAGACCACATCTCCGAGATGACATCATACGTTCATTGCAAGACTCTGAAGATGCATGCCGTATCGTACAGCGTTTCCTTTCCTGTAAAGGAGAGCCAAAAGACCTCCTTGCGATCAACCGTACTATCCAGGTTTGGACAACTATCCGAAATAGAGTCGAACTTGAGAAAGCAATGGAGCGCCGGGAACGGGACAGCTTTCGTGGCGATGACTGGTCCAGTGTTGATACCCTTTTGTCAAAGATCATTAGCCTTCATGATTTATCAACGCGCATCACTCTGGCATTGGAGGATGTCGAGCCTCAAGCCTCTTTGCCTGATGAGTTTCTTGGAGCTGATTCTCCAGAAAGCGAGCAGAAGTCTTCAAGTGTATACGGAATATATAAGAGGACCATTCGACCAGAGTGAGTGAGGCTCATCACCTAATAATCGTGGGCGAGGTGATTTACTGCTGTGTAGATTTTCGGGGGAGTTGGCTGCTCTGCACGACGCATTATGTGTCCTGCTCGAGCGCAGAAGGGATCTAGAACCTAGTCTTCAGATTCAGTATAGTAAGGATCATTATCTTGATATCTGACCATGCTAAGTTTTTATTCAGATGCCCCTTCTTTAACGTTACGTTCGAACCCTGCGCAAGGTATGTACGTTCATATCGGGAGGGCAAAGAGAGACGAAGTCAAAATCAAGAGCGACACTTCCTTCATCGCTATCTCAGAGAGTGCATCAACCCGCAGCTATTTTTATCAGGTATGATAGTTGTGTAGCCCAAGCCATTCACACCATACGAATATTTTGTAGCCTTGGTCACAGCTTGGAGCTCAGATTGTAGAAGCTACAGCGTCCATATCGAACGCAGAAAAGGAAGTTTTCAACTCTTTGCGCGATGAGGTTTGTTTCTGAACATATGCCTGTTAAATTTGCGCTCAGTTTTTCATAGGTGAAAGCCTTCACTTCCCAACTCCGGCACAACGCCGGACTAATAGACGAGCTCGATATTGCACTTGGTTTTGCTAAATTAGCGGTTGAACTGAAGTTTGTCCGCCCGGTGATCAAGGACGAGTAAGCGTCCTATGTCTTCGCTCAGATTGTACTAGTTACTTACATGCCTGCAGTGCTACGTTTGAGGTGGCGGATGGTCGTCATCCTACAGTGGAACTTGGATTACTCACGTCGGGCCGACCTTTTACCCCAAACTCGGTTGCTCTTAAGCCTCACTCTCGTCTGCACGTTATTACAGGGCCCAACATGGCAGGCAAGTCAACGTTTCTACGACAAACCGCCTTGATTGCAATACTTGCACAAACGGGTTCATTTGTACCGGCTGAACATGCGGTCGTTGGAATCGTCGACAAGTTGTTCTCAAGAGTCGGGGCGAAAGATGATCTTTTCAGGGACCAAAGTACATTTATGGTCGAGATGGTCGAGACCGCTGAGATCTTACGCCGAGCGACGGCAAAGAGCCTGGTCAGTTCCATGCATTCAATCAAACGTCGCTGAAACCAATGTACTACTATCCGTCAGGTAATCATGGATGAAGTGGGTCGAGGTACAACTGTCAAAGATGGTCTAGCAATTGCATTCGCAACAGTGCATCACCTTGTGGTGCATAATCAATGTCGAACATTGTTCGCAACTCACTTCCATGAGTTGGCAGATTTACTGGCGTACAATGAGGTGAATCATCATGGTAATGGCGTATTCTGCGACGTCGGCTTTTACTGCACCGACGTACACGAGACTGAGGTGGGTCGAATTCCATTTGTCAGGAAGCGGATTAGGCTTTAACGACGTGATAACCCAGGACAACTTCTTCACTTACTCTCATCGCCTTAGACCGGGTGTAAACCGCAATAGCCATGGACTCAAAGTTGCACAGCTAGCTGGCATACCCGACTCTGCTCTTTTACTTGCAAAAAACGCACTCGCCGCCCTGCAAACACAACAATTCATGAATCCAAAGGAACTTTCCGACATTGGGAGGGGGTTAACTACAGTTACGACCAGCTAGATCTGTATACTAATTCCACTATCCGTGTCAACACTCCATCTACGCTATCTGTGAACGAATGAAGTTTAGGGCTGAACCAGCCTTCAACCATTTGACCTGGTCTGACGACATCGTGTGTCTGGTAAGAATCTCAAAGAATTCACCCCTCGAGTTTGTGACGCGGAGCTTGACAACTTCCTCTCCATTGCCATTCATGAGATCCCCCAGGCCAAATGTTTCCACCACGTCGCCAGAGCCGATTCGAGAGTAGTCTGCCTTATCAACAAACCAGAGGGGGAGAATACCTTGTTTCTGCAGGCGATTATCAGTGGCATCCCGAATACCAAACATATTAGAATACTACCTTCAGGTTGGCCTCGTGGATACGAGCAAAGGAACGCGCAACAATTATGGCACAACCTGCCGTCATACTTCAGCCTAGTCCAACTTATGTGCAAGTCAAACTCTTAC
>JBBPRZ010000133.1:0-11727 GCA_038093335.1 Boletus chippewaensis | reverse complement strand
AAATGCACAAGGAAAGGACTAAGGCGACGCAGGGTGGCGTGTACGAGCCGAGTTCGGTTCGGATAGCAAAGTTGCGACCGACGTTTTTGGAGGTGTCACCTTCCCCGATCGAGTGTTTACCTGCTTGCCGGGATGGAGGTGTGCGGACGTTGCGCTGTGACGACGTCCATGACCGATCAGAGATCATGATGGAGCGAGAGCAGTATCGTGCGTTGGCACGGAAGGAGCGGCTCAAGGTGGATCTGTCTTGACCAGCCCTTGTCTCGGTGCGCGGTATACCGAAGCAAGTATTGTAGGTATGTCTATGCTTGGGAGGTACCATGGACGCTTCATCTGTTGAAATGTTGTCTCGTCGAATCTGTCAAGCTCACATTTGTACGTGTCTTGTTCCGCTCGTAGCTCTACAAAATGTCACATATACAACTACCTATCAGCAACATATCATCATACTACCTGACGATTTCTTACAAAGAAACATACAAATCGAACAACAACATTGGATAGCAGCATGGAATCACGCAACCTCGATGGGCAGACCCATCGCCACCCTGCTGATAGGTTCCTTGACGTCCACGTCCGTGCCAAGACCAACAAACATCTTTTCATCCGTGAGCTTGGCAAAGTCGGGTGGGTTCTGTCCCACAAGGAACGTCTGAGCCTGCTTGACGATGTACTCCGAGTTTTGGGGCGTCTTGGGGACAGCGCCGATGTACATCACTGTGCGAGACCCGTTGTATGAGCGCCTTCGCCTTGAAAGCATAAAGGTGAAAGGGATCCGAGATCTTACCTGCAGAATCGGTGGATCCGGTGTGTTCCGTCTCGACGGAATGGACCACGTCCTGCAAAAAGTGCGATGAATATACAGTCAAGAACGACAAGAACATCGGGTGGGATTCTTACGCAGTGCCAAAAGACCATGTCGCCGGGGTAGACTTGGGGGACCGAGGTCATCGTCTCTTCGAGCCTGAGATGCGGATGTTGCTTGCGTGTCGGCATAGGACCTTTGTACCCACGGTCCATAGCGAAGATACCCGGAAAGTCCGGAGTCGAGATATCTGACATCAAACGTTCAACCTGTGATCGCCATAAGCGCAAAAAAAAACCAAACGCACCAAACTTCCAGTTCTTAGGGTCGAGTATGTCGGGGGAATCTTCAAGCACGGTTGGGCGGAAGAACGGACGAAGAATCACATAAGCGTTGGATAGCTGAACGTCCGGGAAAACACGGAGGGTTCCTTGTGTTGGTCCTGTCTCACTAAACCGATCATCGGATTGGTGAGGAATACGCAACCAAAGCAGTCGACCCCGACGAACCTCATGGCCAGCCATCCCTGGAAGCTCCTGAACACACTCGCTTGTCCTGGTCGTCCGTATAACGAAATGCGTGCGTTGAGTCGGTTTTCGAGCTCATAAGGATCGTGCTGGCGCCAGTTGCCTGTGAGAATGTCTTCGTAGCAACGACGGAAGGCTTCGTCCTCCCATCGCTCGATCGCACCACCTTGAGACAGTCAGTGTCGACCATGAGCGGGTTAAGGTGACATACGTACTATCAATGTGGGGTGGGAAATTACCCCAATGACCGCCGGGGTGGCGAATACGAAAACGATCCGCATATGTCAAAGGAACGGAGAGATCGACACCCTCGAGCGTCTTCCCAGACTTGACATAGTACAAGTTGTTGAGCCAAGCAGAGGCTTTCAAGACGTTGGGGTGAGCACGGGCTTGCACCTGTGAGCGTGTCCAGCTGAAACATCTTTGAGTAAGAAACGTGATGATAAATAGTAAAAGAATTGACTAGAGGTGGAAGAATTGTTTATCCTGATTGGGGATGCCTGTCCAAAGAAAGGATTAAAAAATGTCACGGAACGGATTGGTTAACGTGGTGCAGACCTTCCGCATGAGGGTTAGCTTTGACGAATTCCTCGAGCTCTGTCTTCCAGCCAGCGGCCGTCTTGGTATCAACAACATCACGAATGACGACCGAGCCTTTGCGTTTGATCACGCTAATCTCTTCAGGGGTCAACTTATCCAAGTCTGCAAAGTTGACTTGGGGAACGAACTATAGAACGAGGCGCATCAGCCAGGAGTCATGGAATTTAGCTGAACAACGCACGTCAGGACCAGCCTTGGCGATCTCGGCAGTGCGTGTGGCTAGCTCGCCAAGGAGGTCATTCCAAGACGCTGTGAGGCGTTCTTGTGTTGTCTCCGAAACAATCTTGCGTTTCAAGTCGAGAAAACGGGGGGGCCATTCGGACCAATTCGCCATGATGGGTTTGTGCAGTCAGTTCTCAAGGAAGAATGAGGTCTTTCCACTCAGCAACCCTGTTCTTATACCCGCATGGTCGCCAGTTTCAGGGTCATACGACCTCTTGCCGATATTACGCCGAGAATTCGCCGGTGATACAGCGCTGGCAGCTGATGTCTGTTGCGAAATTTTGCCACGGTGATAACACCATAAGCATGAAATCAAGCTAGGCACATGGGACCCACTGACTGGTTGAGCTGCCGCGATAGATCTACCGCTACCAGATCAAATACTTACCCTTGAGATGAACGTGAACCAGGTAAAAGATTGCAAGACAAACTGTGATTGATCCGGAAGCAGATTACGAAACAAGTGCAGGTACGATAAGTTCCGGATGTTCAAGCGATTGAAATGGTAAAAAGAAGGGATGAAAGTCGTCATGGTAGATGGCGCGTTATTGTTCTGCTGCTTCCTCCTCCTCTTCTTCTTCTTCTTCCTCCTCGACACTCGCTTCTTGATACTGCGAAAGTTATATGAGGAGATCACGGCATCCAGAAGTAGAGTAACTCACCTGCTGATATTCTGCACTGCACGGTGACAAGAAAATTAGTTGTTTAATGGCACAAATCACGAGATCATCTCCTACATCAAGTCATTAGTGTTACTCTCCGCTTCGGAGAACTCCATGATATCCATTCCTTCCCCGGTGTACCAGTGGAGGAATGCCCGACGTTTGAACATCACAGCGAACTAAAGGCGAACCGGTCAGTAATTAGGTATCTGATCATTAGGGAATACAGTGACCTGCGTGAGGTTGCGTTTGAACAATTCCTGGATGCACGTCGAGTTCGCAAGTGCTACGCCGGCCTATGGTGCTTGAGACACATCATCTACAGTGTTCGAGGCAAAACAAACCTGTGGTTGCCCGACTGGGGGCACCGAGCACAACGACACGGAAACATTATCAGGAATCCACCTTATTCAAGTTGATCAGGCGGTGGCGATATTTGAAACATACTCTTACTCACTCTACGAAAAGGTTGGAGTTCTTGCGCTGCAGTTGCGCAACGGAAGTCTAACACAGGATTGAGCAAAGGATAACAGAGAAATATATATAGTTCCCTACTTCTGCCTGATGAAGAGTAGATGTCAGTCGGATTTCGGGGAACTGAGGTTATCACGTACATCGTTTGAAGAGATTTTTCCTCGGAATATACATGCGGCAGTGAGATATCGTCTGGAGAGGCGTTGACGTACTCGAGCAAAAGGAAATAATACAACACTTACCCAAAGCGCGGATCGCATGCGACCAGTAAATTGCGGCGATCGAAAAGCCTAACAAGATTAGAAAATTGACTGAGTTGCATATCATGGCACTTACGACGAGGTCAACTCGGAAACAGAGAGCTTCTGGAACGCCTTATCCTTCGGATCATAGAATGGTGCAAAGCTGGGCATCAAGAAATGGAGCTAGAGAGCATAGTCAAAATCAGGAAGGACAATTTACTCTTAGAAACCTACTCGAGGGAACGGGATCAAGTTCATGCCAAGTTTCCGCATATCACTGGCAACGATATTGACTTTTTGGAATCAAGAACGATGGGGAACCTACCCATTCAACTGTCCGGGGAACCGGAGACTTGTACTAACACCGCACATGACTTTCGAAATGAGCTGTATGGATTATCAAAATCAACGGTGGGTTATCATCAGAGGTCAGGCGACTTACTTGATTGAGGTCATCGAAGCTCGGATTCTTGATCTTGAGTGTTCGACCGGCAATGTCGTACCTGTCAGTGCTCGGTAGCCTGAAGAAGTGTGATGAATTAATTATACATACAGTGCCTCGTTATCTATGCATATCGTCAGGTCGCAATTGTCGACAAGTTGATGGATAGAGAGTAGAGCGTTGTATGGCTACACGCCGGTTAACAATCTAATATATCGAAGAATGCGTTTTAAAAGAACTGACTTCAACGACTGTTTCTGACACCTGGTGCTATATGTTAGCTAGGTCCTTACCACGCAGCTGGTAGACTGACGTTCGGTGAAGGTAGAATTGAGAAAGTTTGAAGCATCCGGTCAGGGTATTCCTGCGAGCCATCAGGTCAGGTTATCGCGAAGAAGTGGTCATTGCTTGCCTCGCGTAACTTGGATAAGAGCAAAGAACCAAGACCAGCACCAGTGCCTCCGCCTAGAGAGTGAATGATTTGAAAGCCTTGAAGGGCTTCACATGCCTCCGTCTGCCTTCTTACGATCTCAAGAATGGAATCAATGAGCTCGGCACCTGAATATAGTTGCAGTTGAAGCTTGCGATCGAACGTATTCTCGCCATACCTTCAGTGTAGTCTACCTCCGAAAAAAATAAGCATTGGCGACAACCCAGCATCAAAACAGTGTCGTAACTCACATCCCTTTGCCCAGTTGTTACCAGCCCCTGATTCACCAGTGAAGAATGTATCCGGCCGGAAGAGGCTTCCAAGCGACCCTGATCTTAACTGTTGTAAACGTGAGCCTCAGTTGCCTTTGACTACATCGTGATGACTCACGTGGTTGCACACTCCAGACTCCAGATCGACCTGAACGCTCCTTGGGACGTACTTAGTCGGGCCATTTGATTCGATGGGCGTAAAATACACCCCGGCCTAAAAGAGCCATGAACTCGGGTTTTCAAATTCAAAAAAAAAACACTAACACGCTCAATTTGCAAAGGATCTTTGCCCACATACATCTGGGAGCATAAAGGTTCCGCGTTCAAACACCGACTAGATCATTATCCGAAGGAAAGCGTGACATGTGAGCAAGAACATACCCCTGAGTCATCTAGCCCATGTTCGGCGAGGAGCATCTTCCAAAACCTTTCTCCAACTTGATTTCCGGCCTGCAAATTTTGCGTCAAGCATGAGGGTGCCTAACTCGAGCTTGAATTCAGTTACCTGACCAGCCTGTCAAAGACAAGGTCAGCGACCAGAAGGAAAGACAAGACAAATTATTTTACCTGAATGTTGATAATTTCTCTGGACATGGCTGAAGGGAAGCAAGGATCGATGCTGGGTTTCGACAACCCTCTCCAAGTTGAACCCCGCGGCAGGAGCGATGCCGAGATAAATCACCCCGGTTCGGAAGCATCCGCTCCATTGGGCACGTGACCGCGTCCCATTGCACCCCATCTACAGTACACCTGAAATGCGCTTCAGAGCAACGGTAGAAAACATCCCAATATTCTTTCGTATGTATCTTTACCTCGCAAAGTTCCTTGTTGTTCAGCTGAATTGGGCCAGGCATTATACAGGCGATCGAGAAGCTACAAAAGAAATGCATCATCAAATTTACCGAGAACGAGATGCACATCATCTGCAACGATGACGCCAACGAAGGCGGTATCCAAGTCTGGTCGTGAGTCCCTCTCACATAAATATAACTCCACTGCTTCACCCTCGGAACAGCGTAGTCAAGGTCGAGTCGTTATTTACCAACTACCGAATACAATCCAATGCGGAAAATAAAATCACGGTTTCGCTCTCAACGGAGGCACTTCTTTCTGCCCTCCGGTCCTCATCCTCTTCAGCATCTTCTTCTTCTGTAGCAGCTTCTATTCTGCCCACGCACGATGCTGACGAGCTTGTCATGAAACTGGCCAAGAAGAACGACCAAGCAGTCCTTAGCTTCGAAATGTTGGGTGTATCGCGGTCAGGTCGAAAGGTACGCGTGGCGCACGACGTCCGAATCGACGTCATGCGTCCTTCCGAGGTGGACAAACTTCGCGAACCCCTGTGTCCTGAGCCAGATGTATGCTTCCTCAGCTTCAATTGAAGACGAAGCAATTGAAGACGCAACGGACCAGGTCACCATTTTATTTCCCCAGTTGCAGAAGATGCGCACTATTGTCGAGAAACTCCGACCTCTGTCGGATATATTGGCTCTTAGGGCCAACAACAGCGGGAAACTCCAAATCGCAATTAGTACTGATACTGTTCAACTTGAGACACAGTGGGTGGGATGCACGAACCCCTCGATGAGTACGTGGTTACCCTCTTGCCCAAAGATCGCACACGACTAAATCCGTGGTCTATGGTATTTTAGGACAAGCTCCCGAAGAGAACGCACCCGAACCCGAGGTTGCGGAAGATCCTGACCCAGAAAAACTATTTTCTGTGCATGTGTCTATTCGTAGTTTCATCAAATTTCTCAACAGCCATGTCGTCTCGACTTCGACTATCGCATGTGCGTGGTCTCTTCGCTACACTTGTTTGTTGGTTTCCTACCGCTGTTAACCCAGGCATTTGTCAAAACCATTGCGCAATTCTCTACGTGTACATTGGAGATGTGGCAGATGCGGGAGGTGTCCTCACGTTCTACATTCCAACCGTCATCGATGATGTTTGAGGGACGGACCTTCCATGCCCACATCTGTTATTCCTTGTTGCCATGCAGCATAGATAGTTAGAACTGGCACCATTCGTTGCCCACGGTCGGAGCTTCCGTTCCCGAGGTTCCTCCATGTGAGAACAGGCAGAAGTCTGCAGGGCCCAGCAAAAAGCAGAACGCAAGGCGTTCGAAGCTCGTACGCGTGAAAAAAGTATATCGAACCTGGAACGTATTAGGAATACAATTCGACACATCTATCGACAATATACAATTTACACATTGGGAAACTCATGTCCGGAACAGCTGCGCTGGCCATGAAACTCATTTGCTCCATTTGAGCACCCAACCTTCCTCCTCAAACCCAAGCATCCGAACAGACTTTGTCGGGTCGCCTGCTATTCCTACCACGGCAATCGATTTTGCCGCAATCCTGGCAAACATTGAGACAGAATGAACGTCCGCCTTTCCCCTTGCAATCTTGCGAACCGCACTTGCAGCAATGCCGTGTGCGCTTTTGCGAGGGTTCAAGAATGGCCACTTCAGTTGTATTTTCACCATACCCGAATGGCCGTTTCAGCCCGTTTTGGTCCGCTCCAGGATGTGTGTGTGATGGGACGCTTTGGCTTTGGGTAGGTTGGGGGAAGTAAGCGTAGCCAGCGTAGGGGTAGTTCACGTAAGGCCCAGGTTGGGCGAACGTGTAGGGTGCGGGATGGGCAGCAGTCGAAGATGACACAGGAGCATCAGTACTAACACTGGCCATCGTAGAGGAAGAAGGTTGCGCCTGCGCCTGCGCATGAACCTGGGATTGTGATTGTGATTGCGACTGAGATTGTTGAGACGGCGCTACGGCGGTCTGACTTGAGCCCGCTTCTGCTGTGGCGCTGTTAGCTTTCCACGCGTTATCGTATTCATCAGAAGCGTCCTGATTATACCGTGACAATCAGGACATCGTAGGATTTGGTAAGGAACACGCACTTGTGATGTAGGCAGTGTCGTGGGGTCAGGCTGGGGAACTGACGAGATGCCTTGGGCATCCTCGCCTGGGCCTTCCTCCTCTTCCTCTTCTTCTTGCTTTTCCCTGTCGTCTTTGAGGGGATTCTGGATGGCATTGATGATGTGGAGAATAGCATCTTTGGACATTCCGGATTTCAAACAACCCTTCACCATGTTCCAGAGAGACTTAGAAACACCCATCGCATGCCAATTCCAAACATTCGGTCCGCTTCCCATGTCAGAGTCACCCTGGAGTAGCTTGGCAGGGAACTCTTCCTTGAGTCTCGTCGGGAGGGCCTGCATGATTGAAGCGTCCGTGCTCGCAAATCTACGGCCCTCTGACGCCGTGCTTGCAACACAGACTGGGTTTTTGCAGACATATTCGCAACCGATGATAAAGAATGGCTTTTCGAGATCGTAAACCTTGATTGGCCCGGATTTGATCCGCCCGCGGTTCGTGAGTAGCAAAGAACAGGTGGAGCATGGGATGCCATTAAATACGAGTGGGAGTGGGTCCCAATAGAAGAATCTGTGCTCAGATAGGGTACGAGAATTCGGACCAGAAGCTATAAGGGAAAGATATGCCGGGGAGGACGGAAGCCAGAATGTCTTGAGAATCGAGTACAGGGAAGGTATAGAATGAGTGTCTTTTGTTTGATTGGCAGAGGGCGCTAGCGAACTGAGATGAGATTTGAAGGCGTCCTCAACCGTCGGACCTGCACCTGGAAGCGGATTCGGGGCCGCTAGCGATGCGAGCAAGGACTGCAAGAATGCATCAGGCTTCGTCCGCAGTAGTTCTTCCCACTCATCCCTGTTGAGATTGGGATCGAGATTGTGCTGTTGATGAGAAGGTCCACCTGTGGCACCATTCGAAATACCAAGTGGAGGTGCCGAGACAGACGATTGAGTGTTCAACGGGGCGAAGCCCGTCTGCCAATTGGGAACTCCGGGATGCTGAGGATAATAAGCCTGGAAAGAAACACTGAAAAGGTGGGTATGTTTGTCATCAACACCGACGCTTACGCCCGGAAATGGTAACCCTGGGGGTCCCTGCGCGGGTTCCGCATGTGCCTTTCCAGAAGACTTGCGTGACTGAGCTGTTCGACGTGTACCAACTGAACCAGCGGGAAGGCCATCTTTCCTGGGCCGTCCGACAGGCCGCTTTATCTTCTCTCCAATGACTGTGGGGTTTTCAGACGGCTGCTTCTTCCCGCTGCCTTTGGGCCTACCAGGCCTGCGTTTGACGGGTGTTGCGTTGGGATCAATCGCTGGTCTGGTAGTGAGGGCAAGCGCAGTAAACGAGGATAAAACATTTACATTGCACGATAGAGGGCCCTGGTTCGGCTGGCATGCTTGGGAGAGTGCTTTCCATGGGTGACGGTGCGTGATCTTTTGATCATGTTAGCGTACGAATGGTCGATATTCGAAACATGTACGGCGAGCAAAATATCTCTAACAAAAGCCGAATATGCGAAATACGACACCATGCAGAAAAAACTTATCCAAGCCAAACAACGTATCCGAACAAACGATCTAGATGTATAAAAATACAGGAAATTTCGGAAAAAAAGACAGGAGGAGGTGGTGGTGATTTCAGAAAATCCTGAATGAACACACTCACAAGATATCGGCACAGAACTTGCCAGCGGATTTGTGCAGGGTTTTTGTTATCCTCTTATCCCGTGAGGCCGTCGGCTGTCGTGAGAATGCTGAAATCGCGATGAGCACAGTGTTTTCTTTTCTGGTTATTTAGTCGGAGCTGCAAATTGCCACCATATACCTCCCGCTCGGACCACAGGTATGATGTTGAACAAAGGTAAGCAGTCCATCCTAGTCTTTGATTCTCTTTTACCATTGTCTCCACGATGATTTCAACCGAATGCAAATAGGAAGTGCCGTCTAATAGTAATATCCTATGGATATTTTCTACTGTCGATTCTCGGTTCTCTGAATTATCAATTTTCTGTGTTTCCAGAATTCAACGAGCTGACAAGTGCCTTCTAGCTGGTAAAACGGGTGTTCTAATGCGTGGAATATCCCCCATCTTATGTTCCATCCTTCTTGCTTGAGAGGGCAGTAGAACCACAACGTCGAAAGTTTCAACCCTCCGATAACAGTTATCCACAAATCCAAGTATGTGTCGTAAAATGTTAGCATTTTTGATAACCACCCCTTGCCGCATTCCTTTCTCTCCGTTCCCGCTGCGCGTAGCTCTAGAAGTGCGTACGAGTAGTGGACATTCAACAGCAGGGACAGTTCAATGTACCTCAAAGGTGACTGTATCCAGGATAATAACTCCAGAAACCGTGAAGGAGATGGAGATCATAGTAAAAACCTTCTACCAACTTGGGTAGGTTCACTCTGTGAGATTGTACTGTTAACTACACCCAGCGTCCGTGGGATATGCTCTGGGTGTACCAACCTGGATGACATCAAGGTCCTGCAATACGTATTCATCCTCAGCTCAGCTGCCAAGTCCTTATCTGATAACAATTCAGATGTGTCATCTACTAGACCTGCCGCTGCTACGTTATCGCAACTGTGACCTCTGCAGTCGCTGTTCTGTGCAAAAGGTACCATCGTGTTTAGGACAGAACGATACGATTGAGAGACGGGAGTAGCAAGTCCACCCAGCTCTCACACCTGGGACAAACATCCAGAACTCTGTTGTATTCATCGCCGAAGAAACGCGATACGCGCCTATCGTACCGATAGTAAACGATATCGTTGGGGTATAATTTACGCCCCATGTCGATGCCTTTGACAAATCGGTCACTCTGCAATGACACCTTTACAGTGGAATCGTACATGCCTATGGAAGTGATGGAGAGAATATGTTCGGTCCGAGTCTAAGAGTTGTTGCTGTGGAAGCGGTATTGTATCGGCGTACAGATGCATTTTTGTATCGTCTCATTGTTCATACTCACAGAGTCACAGTAAGGTGTTCCTGGAGCCATAACTTCTCTGCTATTGATGTACGCTATGCCAATGCATCTACTCCAGTATCGTTACGATAACTTCCGTTCACCAGGTGCCTGCGTTGTTTCAGCGGCACCTAATGCGTCATCAGCACGTACACGATCCTCTATGAGTCGAGACCAGGATAGTCCAGTTTTATCTAATCCCCGGTCACCAGACTACATGACATACAGCATCACAGGAAACCGACGTGATTTCTTTATTGCATACGAAGTTACAAACCCCAAAATGTAACCCGGTGGCTCCATTTGGAGCATGACCTATAGGGCAGCGAGCCAAACCTGGTAAGAACATTAACGAGAGAATGTAAACGTGAGCAGAATGGGTAGAGTGGCAGTGCCAGCAGACTGGGCAGAGCAGCAGAGTGGGTAGAGCGAGCAGACGCTTATCAATGGTATAGTGCAGCAGCGAACCGTCACGCTCCTGAGGCCTTGTATATAAGGCGGATGGGGAGAGATTGACCCTCCCGCATTCGAGAAACGTCGCGTGTTCACATTTGATCACACGATGTCGTTCTGCCTCATCTGTTTCCTTCGCAGGTCCCACTGCTCCCAGCAGGCCGACCCACTGGCAGCACAGTGGCACCCTTCTCATTCCAATCTCACAGCAGAGCTAGAGGACTCGCGCAAATTCTCATTGGCCGCAGTATGCATCCGCCCCTGTTGCACTTCCCCTGACTGACATGTGCATTGGTCAAATAGCTCACGGTGCTTCTTGCGTGAGTCCTTCTATGATATATGTAGTATCTGCACGTCACTGACAATTCCTTAGCACCCTGGCGATCTCGAGATCCAAGGCATTACAGCCGGTGGTCTTGACCCTTCTCATGTATACTATCACACTTCGTCTCGCCCTCAATACTTGTTTCCTCCAGGTAGACACACATATTCTCCTGATTGTTCTTTCCATGATCTAACCATAGCACCAGGACTATCCCACCATGTCGAGACTTCTTCATGTCATACCGCTCCTTGGCATATCTTGCATGGCCTGCATCGAGTTGATCTTCGGTGTGCAATCGCCTGCGCTTGCAACTATTTGCATTTTTCTAGGTATCTCCCCACTGGTCACCATGGTCGTTCACCGCGGGAGACAGTGCGCTGAAACGTCCATGGCGGTACTACCTGTGCGGATGGTCCATG
>JBBPRZ010000132.1:0-11738 GCA_038093335.1 Boletus chippewaensis | reverse complement strand
CCTGTGCCTGGGACTTTCCCAGGACCGGTTGCCTAATTAGGAAGTAAAAAACCAGACTGGACTGGACTTTAAAACACTACTGCTCGCAAGGTGCAGAACAATCCATACAGCTTGAGCTTAGCCTGAGAGTAGTGACTCTTGACCTTAGTAAGACTGAGTGATCTGAAACAATTGGGGTAACACTTTCCGTCCTCTCCCATTTGTAATAGGACGTACCCAACCATGATCATCGAAGTGTCGATGGCTAAAATGACTTCACATCTGGATTCGTAATCCAGACACCAGATAGCAGGAGAGATACAGATTGTGTCCTTGAGACGCTGCATTGCTTCTCATTGGGGCTCCTCCCATTCAAAGGGAATACTCTTCTGAGTTAGGTTGACCAACAGATGAGCGATAGATGCAAAGTCCTTGATAAAAATCTGAAGGACACCACACACACATAGGAATCTGCATACTTGTGTAAGGGTTTGGCAATCAGGCCAGTCACTGATTTTCTGTACCTTCTTTTCATGGGGGACCTGACTGTCGAAAGTACACTTGTGACCTACAATGGTTGCATCTGATGCAGCAAGGACAAACTTCTTCGTGGATACTGTTATACCGATGTTCTGGAGGCACTGAAGGATTCGGTGTACAATCAGTAGGTGCTCCCAGATGAAGCAATGGATTCCTGGATTCTTGGGTATGGTCTCATATGAGCCATCCTCATTAATGTAATGGGTGGTCACGGATTTGACCGGAAGGTCATCGAGAAATGGATAAGTATGAAGGAGGATCTCATCCTGTAAGATGAATGCCATGTCCGGTTGGTAGATCTGGACAGCATTCATGTAACCCATAGGCATGGTAGTGATGCAGTGAGGGCCCATAGGACTATTGAATTGAAGGTCGTGGATGAGGCGGAGGGATTTGCCATCCTGCTTGAAGATGCAGAACTAGCATAACTGGTAGGCAGATGTCAACAGTTCATATACTCCAGTAGCAATCTGGTCCTTCATAATCTGTATTATGTCAGTCCACATCACAGGAGGAACAGGAATGTTTCACAGCACCCATGGGGTGTGGGGAACTGTGGGAATCTTGACAGGGGGAAAGTAAGTCTTGTTAAGACGACTGTGCTCTGCTGGTACCCAAGCGAAAGCTGTCTTGTGATCCCGGACTATCCAGCAGACGGGTTTTATCTCACCCAGCCAGAGCCAGTTCGCAGGATCAAGGTCAAGTTTGTCAACTCATTCCTGTGTGAATCGTTTACCTGGGATAAAGTCTGGTGGGTGTGTAGGTAAAGGAGAGAGTCCAGCAATCAGATCATCCAGAAGCTTCTGAATAATCTGGTATTCCTCATTGATGGGAGCAACAATGGAGCAAATCTTTTTCGCAACTGGTTTATAAACCAGTTGATGCTGAACAGCATCATAAGAATATAGGGAAGAAAGTGCGGATACAACATCCTTGTTGAGAACAAGTTGCATAGATGAGAGAAATGGGTACTTGTCGGATGGAAGAAGTGGACCAATAGAAAGTACGGGTAAACAGATAAAAGCGGAAGAGACCTCGAGAGGGAAGTGGGTACAAGTCGATGAAGAAATAAGAGATGAATAAGAGGGTTTATTGCGAGGC
The DNA here is from genome assembly GCA_038093335.1 of Boletus chippewaensis. NCBI lineage: Eukaryota > Fungi > Basidiomycota > Agaricomycetes > Boletales > Boletaceae > Boletus > Boletus chippewaensis. The sequence goes on along the minus strand of JBBPRZ010000132.1, from coordinate 10,118 downwards.
ATCCATATAGGAATGTCATCGGATTCTTCATCGGACTTGAGATCAAGTACAGTGGGGTCAGAAGTGTGATTGTTCTCACCATGAACGGCGAAACAGATGTGGAAGTAGTGGTGGTAAGTGATGATGGTGTAGATGATGTGAAACGAGCAGCTGGGATGGATATGAGTGGGTTGGAAGTGAGGTTGAAGAGGTAAGATAACGACACTGAAGAACTAGATTTGGATTGTGTTTGCGAAGACATGGAAGAGTCGGATGATGATGAGGAAGAAGAAGGAGTTAAAGGGGAGAGAGGAGTGAGATCCGGAGAGCGGTACTGCAAAGAAGAAGCGGCCTGCTGTGGGGTTGAATGGATAAAGCCCCCTGGTATGAATGGTAAGTCAAGGAGAGGAGAGGAGATATGATTATGGAGGGCTCTCTGGGAGTAACCAGAATGAAAAAATCGGATTAGGTTAAAATGTCTAAGCGGCAGAGATGAGTGAGGAGATCGTTGATCTCCAAATGCTCGGATGTGGGTCTTAGCAACCTTCTTAACAACCTCAGTGAACTCCTCTCAGTTGTAGTGATGAGAAAGGGGGTGTTAGTGTCTTCTGAGGAAGCAAGACTTAGGGGAAAAGTGTGGGTGTGAGTGTGACTTGTCCCAAGGGGTTCTGGAAAGGATGTTGTGGTAAAAGGGGTAGCAAAGATGTTTCCAAGCAGAATAAAGGTGTTCAGATGTAATCCGAGAAGGATGCGAAGAATATCGGAATGAGAACGAAGGTCCAAGTCACACATGACAACTGATATGGTAAAAAGCATGGACAACGACCAACGAAGTCTCTTACGAGTCAGACAGGAAAAGGATCAAAAGGTAGATGATTTGTAGTAGCTAAAACACAATTTTTTATAGTCCAGGGCATACCCTGGACTGCATCCAAACCTTATTCCAATATGTAACAGCGGAGACTGTATTTAGTGAAAACTTCTCAGGGGGCTTGGACAAAGTCATGGCAATGTAGAAATGAGTTTTATATGTATAGGCGAAAGTGGTGGTGGTCAAAAGCTCATCTGCCCTGTGTCAGGTAGTGACTCAAAGGCAACCGGTACCAGTTTGACGGATCCGAGGCCACATACGATGGCGACACTGACTCTACAAGGCTGTGGACATCAATACCAAGGAGGAAAAGGGTAAATGAAAAAAGAACAGAGAAGACATCTGTTGCATATAACACCAATCCAATTAGTACATGGACATGGATACATAATGAAACAGATACAATGTGAACACGGACCTCGGACATGACTCGGAATGGACACAGATGTGATGGATACCTTGGAGGATGAATACCAATGACTTTCTGTTAACTGTAAAAGGGGAAAAGGAGGGGATGCAGACACAAGGAACCTCGGGTTCCTACAGCGTGTGATAGCTATATGTTGTCCATTGTAAGCAACAAGAGAGACAGATTTTACACATTTTTTTCCAATGTGTGTTATGAAGGACCTTAACAGTTGTCAAATCCTAGGCCACATTTATTGCAAGCATGAGGCATGGTGATGTGATATAGAGGCTATGGATGATGGTAGTTGACAGTCAAGAAGCAAATTAGAATTCTTCCCATGAAATCAATTAAATTTATATGTACTGTTGATTTGTATTTGTATTTGTTTGTACTTGTTTGACTATATTCAGATTCTACACTTGACTTGCTGTTATGGTTATTCCTGGCATTAGTATATATAAACAACAACACCACCAATACACCTCACTGTAACAATTATTGGATTGTGCCAGATAGTGTCATGCCTGAAAAGTACTACAATGTATAGATGGTTAATGACTTGTCCTAGTGGAGGTCAATACAATCTAGCATAAGACTTTCAAAGGTGAGTAGACCCTTCAAGATCTATTTCAAGCCATAGAACATGATTTAGAAAGAGCACTTCCAAGAGGTGCTTCCATGAAACATGTGGTAGTTTACATGTTCTGATACCAGAACATGCACAGGAGGGGGGTAGTAAAAGTCAAGTCAACTGATCACAATCACCTGCTCTGACAATCATGGCAAAAGTCTAGGAAATATGTGAGTAATATGTGGGTATATTGTGGTGAAATTGCATAGACTTGGTTGCTTCATTGGTATAGGAAATTGTCTTGAAAATGTACTCAGCATTGAATGTCTTTTTCTTTTTGCATTGGTGATCTTGGGTATGGTGGTCACTTTCCTTGCCTTGTGTAGGAAATGTCATAGCTAAGTGGTCATGTGGTCATTTCGCGTCTCATGACCATGGCAGGATTGCTTGATTCAGTCTCGGTATGATTTTCTTATTATTTGGCTAGTAAATGTTACATTTTGTCTCTTTTTGCCTCTTGCTGCAGTCCATTCTTTCCCAACTCGTGGTCCACATTGTAGTCCTGAGTCTAATGTACATTCCCTCCCTCATGGTCATGGTCAGACTTCTCAATTTGGTCTTGCTAGCATCAGATCAAGCTTTGCTGTGCTTAGGTGGAGTGTAGTGTTGTCTAGAAAAGTGTAGCATTTCTCTAGGAAAGGTGGAGGTGAAAGTCTAGGAAATATGTAGGTATACTATGGTGAAAATGTGTAGCCTTGGTCACTTGATTCATGTAGGAAATCATCTTGAAATTATCTCAAAAGCATAGTCAGTGCTGAGTTGATCATAATTTGTTATAGGTCCCACATAGGCTGTATTACTCCTGGCATGAAGCTGAACTCTGACTGAGAAAGGTTCGGATGTGTGATGTAGAACTGCATGCTGAGGTACCTGTATTGCTGCATCTGTGCTGTTTAGTCAAAAACATTAGATCTACAAATTTTCCTCTATTTCTGTTTCATACTTACAGTCCTTTCGATTGTATTGATCCCCATATCTCTCCTCATCCTCTGAGGAAGCCTCCACAATGCTCTCTGTAAATACAAGATATGATCTTGTTGTTCATATTATAGAATAAATTCTAGCCTTTGGAGTTATTGGAAGATGCATTTGATATGATTTCCACCCCATCTGAGCTTTCTATGTTCGGATTTGCAACTAGATTCAAATATATGTTGTTTTTGGTTATTCATGCATCAAATCAAACTAACCTTGTGTACTGGAGCTTATTGTCTTTGCTTTTTTGGGTGACATCTCTTGCCATTGTGCTTCTGACATCATTGCAATGTCAGACTCCCAGGGTGCAGTTGGATATACACTTTCATTTCCTCTGTCTTCTGCTATAGTGTCAGAGTCCTCTTCATGTACAATGTTTGGCCACTGTGCCAAACACATCAGCATCTATTTCTATTTTTTCTCAGTCACAAATTGAATTTTACTGTTATCAATAGTCATACTTGTGTCTTCCTCTGTTGCAGTGATTACTGGCCTTTGTCATGTCTGCTGTGATATATGTCATTGTTAGCATAATCTGGTGCCAGATCATATATGTTTGCTTTGATCATGTGTTGACCTACTGGATGACATGGCCTCTAAGCTGTTGCTTATTGTCTGCTCTCGAACATACTCCTCTGTATGCACCTTCCAATAATTGATATATTCTTCAGCACTTGCTACTTCATAATCCTTGATACTGGGATAATGTCCCAGCTTGGCTAGCAACCATGCTGGCATCTTTGTCACACCCATTGAACACATTACTTGCTTGACTGATTGTTCCTGTATGGCCTGTGAAATTCAATGTTTAGACATGTATTTTAACATGTCCTTGAGTTTATTACCAAAAGGAACATGTCCAAACCCTCCTTGAGTTCTGGTGTCACCTTGTTATCATTGACCAAACTCAGATCCTTTGTCATAATTCCGTTCATCAGAGCATTGATTGTACAAAGGTGTTGGTTGATCATGTCCTTGCCAATCTAATTATGTGTACATAATATTTAGCACCCTTGGTGCTACTGCTGAAACCAATGCCTACCTTGACCTTGGCAAGATCCAAGGTTGGACTCTATAACCATATATATATCAATATTATATCATGACAACCATCAAACTGTTTGCCTCTGTAGGCTTGAATGGTGATGTCATGGCATAATCTGGTGTTAGATTTTGCAAGTATTAGATTGTATTTGTTTGTTTTCTTACTAAAAGAGGAAGGTAGTAGTTTGAGGTCAAGTTGTGATGAATGAAATATACTCATGGTATGCCATTTATATATGGTAATTCTGGCTTACATAAGCCTTATTTTCCCACATCTCATAGCTCACTTTTGTGATCACTCTGATATATAAAGGTTGTCCTTGAGTGATTCACTTTCATGTTATACTACAAGGCTGTTATAGAATACATTGTTCAGTCATTGCTGGGACTATAGGATGGAAGCTACAATGCTAGACAACTCCACCAGTTCTTCTGTTCAATTAGAGACGAGCTAAGCTTGGTTTTGGGCCTTTGGCCCAAAATGCCATGTGATACATTTCTGGGGACAATGTCAATCCTGGTTTTTTTTAGTTTTCATGCTAGTAATTGAGTAACATAACTGATTCTATTCATAGTATGGTAAACAAAAAAATGTCTATATATCAAATCTCCAAATTTCTAAATACTTCAGTCCAAACAACATTAGTAGCTTTGGTATTTACTTGACCATGAGGAAAAAGAACTTTAATGTTTCTGGGATGAGTACAACATGATAAAGCCACATAAAGTTGTCCATGAGAGAAAACAGAAGAGCTCAAATTTAACCCAACATGCTTGACTGTCTGACCTTGTGACTTGTTGATTGTCATGGCATAGGCTAGATAAATAGGAAATTGCAGGCAATAGAAAGGGATAGGAGAATCTTGAAGACCAGAGTCAAGAGCCATCCAAGGAATGAAGACCACATTGTTGGCATTATCTCCACCCAACACTCTACACTCCAAAATGCGGTGAGTCGATCTGAGGGGCCTCAAGCATGTACCATTGCAGAGGCCATTCCTGGGATCCAGATTGTGTAGAAGCATGAGTGGTGTACCAATTTTAAGCTCTAGCTTGTGAAGGGGAAATCCAGAGGGATTGAATGTGTTGAGAACTTCTGGTTGTATGTATTCGTACTCTCGCTCTACCACAGAGTCTGCACTGAGATATGTGATTTTTTCCTGGGGTGCAACAGAGTCTAGAATGGTGGCATTCACTTCATGAATTTGATTATTCCTAGGACTGAGGATTGTATGGTCCAGAAAATATTGATCAGGAAGGTGCTGATTTTGGGCAAGAAGTTGAGAGTATAGGGAATTTATGAGGGATTCCATGGTGTCACCACAATGCATGTGTTCAGGAAGCATCACATCTCCATCTATTACACCTATTTGTAGGAGTTGCTCCGCCCATGCATCAGATTCTGGGTCTTGACCTAGATGCATGCTTTGAAGAAGATAGTGAATAATCATACTGTGTCAAAGATTGGAGTGAGTGAGAGTGGCTGGGACAATGTGTTCTCTTGAGCCATGTAGGATAACAGGAAGAGTTTGCCTGAAATCTCCACCAAATAGAACTGTGATTCCTCCAAATGGACGATCAGGTTGATCCAGCAAGTCACGAAGTGTGCGATCCACAGTTTCCACAATGAGATGATGCTGAGAGGCTGCCTCATCCCAAATGATAAGAGAGGTCTCTTTTAGAAGTTCATGAATGGCATCATTCTTTTTGATGCTGCATGTGCTTTGTTCATGACAGGGGATAGGGATTTTGAAGGATGAATAAGCAGGCAACCACCAGGAAGAAGAAGTTCTACAAGACCAGTAGAGGCCACACTAAGGACAATCTTATCTCTTGCACGAACACTAGCAGCAATGAGTGTTGCCAGATAGGTCTTTCCACATCCACCACCACTGTGAAGAAAGAATGAAGATCCATTGGAGTTGAGAACACTATCCATGACAGCGTCATAAAGAGTGATCTGCTGAGAGTGGGAAGCTCTCTATCAACATGTGCCTGCTGCTCCTCTCTGTTGTAGTTCATTTGCTCAAAAATGAGCTGGTTTCCTCTGTGATGGCCCCAATCATTTTGTAGTCTAGGCATGATAGGAAAGTCCTGCAAGCTTTTCCCATGTTTCCTAAGTTCTTCATCTATGAGGTGTAATCCATAGTCATAAATTTGTTCTTGAGTGAGCTTGACAATGCGAAATGTCTGAGTGAGTTGACAGGCATGACCATCACATAAATGATGCTTGGAGGCTTCCCACAATCGATGAGGATCCACAGGAGCAGAATGCACCAGAATGACAATGAACAGATGGCGCAGCTGATAGCCTGTCTTGAAAATAGCTGCTTCCTCTAAACACAAAGCCATTCTCTATCATCCTGTAAAAGACCACATAAATGGCAGGCCTCTTTGAAGTTTTCATGTAGATAGATGACCATCAACAGTTCGAAGGTCTTCATAAGATGTGGCACCTATTGGTAAGGAAATATGAATTGTGCCTCATGAATACATAATGATGATCAATCTTACCTTTAACCACAGTAAGCAGAAGGCATAAATAAAATGCTTCGCCAGCAGTAACAGGAACATAGTACATGCTTCCGATGGCCTTCTATCTTTGACGGACTGTCCAAACTGCTTGACTCTTGTTCCACACAAAATGCTTCAGAAAGTCTTGATAGAAATGATTGTGAGCTCCAGCTTTGATAAAATCAGAATCTTGATTGGCCTTAAACCATCCAAGTAGTTGAGTATCCTTGACATTGTTGAGCACATTTTCAACCTTGTCTTCAGCTTGGAAAACCACAGACTGATGACCAGGAAGATGGACAGCAGACAATAGACAGCTGGCCATTCCATATGCATGGGGAATTCAAAGATGTTGTGGCAAGCTTGGGTGGAAGATATGTAGCTGGCATCAAGGTAGGAGCGAATTTCATTTTCGCCTTCTGTGAGGACAGTGGCATGATCTGGACTCTTGTAAATGTACTTGTGGATGTACTTTACAGCCTTGATGGATCCAAAGACCTCCAGATTGATACGACGATCAAACTGCACCAATAGTTCTCTTAGATGAGGAACTACAATCTTGTTGTCAAAGACATTCTGATGCTTCTGAATAGTCCTGCCATTGTCAGGGCGAGCATAATCAGGGTATCCATCCTCCTTGATGATGGTGTGATCTGTAAAGGCCTTGGGAAAATATTTTTTGCAAATATTGTTTTCCAAACATCTTTGAGGAGAGCAAGGTCCATGAAGCATGCACTTGGAAACAGCAGAGTGAAGTAGGGGATGGATCTGGGGATCTGGAATTTGTGCAGAGATGATGGCATCGATTTTCTGGACAGTGGTAATCTTGTCTTGTTGTTCCAAGAAGATCAAGAGATGCATGTAAGGAAGTCCACGCTTTTGATATTCAATGGTGTACACAAATCCAGCCACTTGTCCAAAGTACCCATCACAAATCTTCTTCAGCAGTGCTTGTTGCTTGGCATGGAAGACGCATGCAACCAAATCCAGTCTATCTACAGTTGTTTGACCTAGATGATGATGAGTGTTCAGCTTTGTGAATAACCTCTGGGTTAAGATATACACACCAGGAAGCAGATTTTGAGAGATTTCAGGCCAGCTTCCATTAGCAGTCATGGTGAGGAATAAGTCAGGCTTTTGGAATTCTCAACAAATGGCCAGAGAGTCTTGAAGCAGCTGCTGCTTATAGCGAGGCCCACCCTTGTGAGTGGAAGGAAGGATGACACAACCAACTTGACCCAAGTTTTGGCCTTCACCACCATCTCGATGCAGGTGGTCTTGCAATCCTTGATATAGGTCAGCTTTGAGTGTCTTTTGGTTTCTAACAGCCCAAGTAAGATTGGACTGTTCAATGGATGCCAGCCATCACAGGTGAATTCTTGAAAGAGCCTTTCTCCTTTGAAGAGATTTTTTGTGGCTCTACCTTGGATGGACGTACATGAAGTCGGTAGGCATATAAAAGAAGTTGTGTAACCTTCTTGAAACGGTATGCAGCATTCCCATTGCACTGTTGCAAGGATATTTCCAGATGCCAACCCTCCTCTCCACGTGGAAAGAATAGCACATGGTGTAGTGGAGGATATGATGGATGGAGATTGCTGATTTGACGTAGACCACCACCTTGCAAACGTACAATGATGTCACAATCCATCTTCACATGTTCAGAACCATCTCCAGGAACAATTGCAGCAACCTCCTCAACAGTGGGTAGATTGTATGTTCTATCATCAGCAGCTAGTTGCAAATGGAGACACATGCGGACATCAGTATGCTCCTCAGGAGGTTTAGCCTGTGTCATACAATATAAACAATTTTGTTTTGCATAAAATATGACTACTCACTCTCATAATTTCATAGACCTGTTTGTAAAGTGGAGCATAAGGATGAATTTCTATGAGAGTGGTATGGAGATCCAGCAAAATAGCACCATCAAGTTGCGGGTTGCATAGGATGGCTCTAATCCATCAGGTGGTATGAGTGCTCCCATGAGATGGTGAAGTGCACCATGAATGCGAAAAGATGCTGGCCCAGAACCCTTGAAAAGCAGCATTGTCCATGTTAGTGCCAGCAGAGGTAAAAGCTAGAGTATTGTTGTATTGCTGGATCTTCTTCTTGAAATCTTTGGTATCCTGAGGATCATCAAATAACTCCTGCAAGCCACATGGCCATTCTTGTATGTGAGGCAGATCAACCTGACCTTGAAGACAACACATTGCAAAACATGGATTTCGAACACCTGAATTGGAGAGCTTTTCTGAAATGAAATGCAAAGCATGGCAATGAGAACATTGAATGTTCATAGGCCCAAGAGAGTGCAGCTCAATTGGCTCTGTGTATATCCTACCACCTGGTGGAATGCGATATGGAGGATGTGGATTGGCATCATCAGAGTCACTGGAACTGGAATCTGATGGCTCAGGATTAGGAGGTGGTGCATGTGGTGGTGCAGCAGATGGTAACCCAGGTACATCTGGTGCAGGTGGTGGCCTTCTAGGTATAGATGGTCTAGGAGATGGAGGCAGAGATGGAAATGGAGATGGAGATGAAGGAGGTCCAGCACATTGTTGTTGTCTCTGTTGATCTTGCTCATATTGTTCTGCAAAGCATTGACTATATTCATGGAGTGCTTCCTCAACCAAAGCTTGTGAAAGCTGACATAATTGATTTAATCCATTTTCATGCTGAGCTTGATGGATTTCCTCCTGCTCTTGTATTCTTGCCTGCTGCTCCAACACTTGTTGATGTTGTGCTAGCAATTGAAGCTCCAATAGTCTCCGCTGCTCTACATCAGCAAACCTACATTTTTTCTGGGTGATTTAGATCAATGACAAGACTGAAAGGCCTGAATGGACTGATCACTAATAGATTGACCTAGCTGAGAAATTGACAACATTGACAAACCTGACTGACTGACCAACTGACCAGCTGATGTGACTGACAGAAATGACTAACTGGTCAGCTGATGGCCTGACAGGCTGAATTGGCTGAATTGGCTCACAACCTGGCTGGCTGATAAACTGATATGACTGACTGACTGGTGAGATGACAAGACTGACAAGACTGACCAGATGATCAATTGAATTACTGGGTGAACTGATGGGACTGGTATCACTGGTTAATTGAGAAGCTGATATGTTGATAGCCTTGAGAATGCTGATTGAAATGAATTACTTATGAACTGAGAGACTGAAAGCACTGATTGAACTGCTGTCAGTTATGTCAGACAACTGAGAAAGGTCATTGATTTTGATAACTCAGAAAAAATGTAGGTTTGCTGATGTAACTCTTGCTGATGACGTGCTAGCTGCTGCTGCTCCAAGAGTCTTTGTTGTTGCAACTCCAGTTGTCTTTGATGTTCTATTTGTTGATATAGCACCTGTTGTTGTAATTCCAGCTGTCTTCTATGCTCAATGTTCTCACTGGCAGGACCAGCTTGAGCAGCGGGGGTATGACAATTGGACCTTCTATTACGCCGATGTTGATGAGTGGCATTGAAGTTGTCCATCAATCTAGCATTGTAATCCACTCTGATATTCACAGGTTGTTGGAGTGGTACAGCAAATGCCTGATAGCCCATGGGGGGTTGGGCAGGCAAAGCAGCAGGTGGCCACATTGGAGGTGCAGCAGGTTGATTAAAATAAGGCGATGGTGCAGCAGGAAGTGGTGGTGAGGATGAGCGTAAACAATGCCTCCTC
>JBBPRZ010000131.1:0-11750 GCA_038093335.1 Boletus chippewaensis | reverse complement strand
CACCCCCCCTTTCTTCCCCCGCGTTGACCCGAAACAGTTCTTTGCGTCCTTTACGACACTCATCCTTTCCAACAACTATGTGACTAAGCGGCAATCGCTCAAGCTTCTCGGCGAGATATTGCTCGATCGTGCCAATTTCAACGTGATGACACGTTATATCGCTCAGGAGGCAAACTTGAAGATGATGATGAACATGTTGCGTAGCAAGAGCAAGAACATTCAATTCGAAGCGTTCCACGTCTTCAAGGTCCGTTCCCTTGGCTTCTTCGAGCGTGTTTTAACATCTTTGTACAGGTGTTCGTTGCAAATCCCAAGAAACCACCTCAAATCGAAGTAATACTCCGGCGGAACAAGGAGAAACTACTTACGTTCTTGAAGGATTTTCATAACGACAAGGAAGACGAACAATTTAGCGTATGTATAACTCTTTCCGCTTCTCGCTTCAGCATTTGACGTGTCTGCCTGGGATCGACAGGACGAGAAGCAATTCCTGATAGTTCAGATCCAAAACCTATAGCCCCATGTGGGTAGTCAACTCCTCGACTTATCTTGCGAAGCCTGCCTGCTTGTCACTCACGGGCCGCTGTCTCTTCTTATATGCTTGTGACCACCTCATTACGGTGTTTTACACCTTTTCGAGAGCTACACATCACACACAAGTTGCTGGATTGATTCCACATCAGAGCGCTGTCACTGTTATCGTATACACCATACCCATTCGTCACAATACTTGACGCATCTCGTCTGCCTCGCGTGACGCGTTTGACACATAATCTTTTCGCTTGATTTCTTGGTTCGACCTGATATTATCGGTCGATTCTACTGTCTGGCACGGTGGGACCTTGGCTTGCTTGATATGTATGTTCGTGTTATCGTGTCTGAATCGATCCGATGAAGACGGTGAATGTGTCGAGTTGGCATGCCACTGTACTTGTATTCCAAGCTCCACTTTGCGCTGGATGTGCTGTTTGTCGTTACCCCATGTTCAACTCTTCCTTTTGCCCTTGTTTTTCCTTCTCATTTCTTCCCTAACATGCCACCTTGAGAACGTTGGGCACTCGATACATATCCTTAGGAGCGAGATATACGCTAAGGTGACATCGTTCATCCATGGTGTACTCAACAGTGCCCATCACTCCAGCCATTCTTGCCAGTGCCTGCCAGTGGAAGGGTGCCACTGGTGGCACGTGCCACGTAACATCTTGTCTCTATTTTGCCAATAACCTCTACGCATATTCGATGACAGCAGGTACGCTACGCTCCTCCCCTCGATTTGCGTGATGCTTCACGCAACGTGGTTCAGGTAAATCCCTCGTCATGATCATGTACTCTCCGCGTAGCCCGGGACTTTCTGAATCGCAAGAAATGGTCTAACAAACTAATTTCAACTCGGTGTACCTCGCGCGGCGCGGCGTGGACAAGGAAAAGCCATGCGGGGTATGAAAATGGCTTCGGTGTACCCTCAGTGAGCCCTGCATCTGTGCCATACGGTGGTCGAGAGTGGAGGAACACCTACTATTGGGAGACTCAAATTGGATACCTCTGACACTCAGTACGCTCGGGTCTCATACTGAAGTGACAAAGTTGATGGCAAACAAAGTTTAGGATGTTGTATCGGGCGCATCGTGACCTCAAGCCAGGTATACAACCAACTTTTTGAAATGCAACAAAGTTAGTGTATGTCGTGCTACGTCACTAGCCCATGCTCACTGTGTCTTTGGCACTCTCATGTGTCAGACCCTGACGGTGTCCCAATAGTTTAACGGAGACACGTATAATGCCCGTTTATCCGTCATACTGATCTCCCCATGTCCCCTACAACCTCAAGTAACCGTTCCACGAGCCGGCCGTCAGAGAACGATGAAAATGTCGTTCAATCAAACCCAGTGCCATCCAAGAAAGGCGTCAAGTTATGGCTTATCTTCGCTTCGATGTGTGCCTGCCTTTTGCTCTCTGCCCTCGAGTTATCCTCTGTCTCGACCGCACTCCCCACCATTTCTAATGCCCTGCACTCGTCTCAGTTCACCTGGGTCGGCGCCGCTTACTCCCTTGCTTCCACTGCATTCCTCCCAATGAGTGGTGGACTTGCTCAGACTTTTGGTCGCCGCCCTGCCGTTCTGCTAACCTTAGGTCTCTTTGCACTCGGTAGTGGCATTTGCGGCGGTGCGGACAGCATGAACATGCTCATTGTGGGCAGGACAATACAAGGGTTGGGTGGAGGCGGCATCCAGTCTCTCACCGCGATCATCCTAACTGATCTCGTTACATTGCAAGAACGTGGTCTCTACCTTGGTTTATATGGACTGTGAGAGCCGCATCATCATGGGACCCAAGAATGGGTGTTGATGTGTTTATGTAGCACATGGTGTCTTGCTGCGTCGATCGGGCCCGTTGTTGGGGGCAGCCTCGCAACGCAGGGACAGTGGCGCTGGCTTTTCTGTGTGTATTGCATCCGCACAGAGTATCTGTGTTACTTACACAATGTGCAAGACCTCAATCTTCCTATCTCTCTCGTTGCGTCTGTGTTGGTCGTCTTGCTATTGGATCTTCCTATCCCCCCTGGTACTTATCGAGAAAATATTATGCGAATGGACTGGATGTAGGTTCAAATGTAATTGTCGTCGCGGATACAATCCTTCTGACCACCATTCACTGATAGAGGTAACTTTCTCGTGATTGCGAGCACTGCTGCGTCTACGATAGGGTTAACGTGGGGTGGCACCACCGCACCATGGGGTTCAGTCAACGTAGTCATCCCGTTAGTCCTCGGCCTTATTGGTCTCGGGGCCTTCATTGTATACGAGGCCACTGTTGCAAAATACCCACTGGTACTTGCTTTCATGTGCGCCTTGATTGTATCTCATCCTACTTGCACCAGGTGCCGTTTTCTCTGATGACAAACGTGACTAGTGTCAGTGGGTACGGAACACCGTCGTAACCATTCCTTTGCACGTCCACTCACATGCACCAGTTATATACAGACGTTTTCGCCACCCTCACTACATTAGCAGCCATCTGTAAGTTTATTTGACCCTGCTCAGCACGATGACTCTACAGATTACTTTCCAATCTACTTCCAGGCTTGCAAAGGCGTGTCCCCAACCGTATCAGGCATTTACTCGCTCTCGTTCGCATCGTATGGGGCTGCAGCCATCATCACTGGAATGACAATCAAAGCCACCGGACGATATCGAGTGCAGACGTGGATAGGGTGGATATTCGCCGTCATCGCTCTCGGTTTGATGAGCACGATCCTCGCAACGGACCCACTCGGAAAATCCATTGCGTACGTGATGCTCCTCTGTTGTGGCATAGGGTTTGTCGTTCGTTAGTTAAAGGTCCACCTTCGTTTAATGCTCTATGCAGAATGGTGAGCGCATACCGGTGTACCCGATCCAAGCGCCACTGCCAGTGGCGCAGAGTGCACCTGCACTCGCCTTTATGTGGTTCCTCCGTTCATTCGCCTCCGTAGGTATCTTGATCGCTCACTCTTTCATAAGTTGATAAGTTGTAGGTGTGGGGTATCGCCATCGGAGGCACCGTCATCCAAAACGAGCTCGCGAAGAAGCTTCCTGCATCATTTATCGAATCTGTCCCACAAGGGACTGCCCTCGTATATGCACTCATCCCAGAGCTCTCCAAGCTCCCTCCGCAGACTCTGTCCGAAGTCCAGGCCGCATTCGCCGACCGTCTCGCGGTGTTGTGGCGTGTCTTGGCTGCCATTAGCGGCGCTGGACTTTTGGTGTCGTTGTTCATGCGTAGCCTCCCACTGCATAATACGCTCGATGAGGATTGTGTATTGAAGGATGAGAAGGTGGATCCTAGCTCGATATGAGGACGTGCTCACACTGGCAGTTGGTGCGCTTGATCAGGGAAGAGCGGCCGACGACACCTCGTGCGCCACGCATTTATGCACTGTAAGGAGCGAGGAGCATGCACATTGTCACGATCGCCCCACACGGCCGACCGCCGGTCTCGCTCGAATCATGTTCGCTTCGCCGTCAGGACTCTCCTACGTAGTCACACCTACATCACACACAGTTCTTTTGGTTTCTCTCTCTTTCTCTTCTTTCATACTGTACTGCAACATGTCATCATATTACATACATACAAGCGATCCCTTCGGACGTGCCAATCAGATGTGGTTATTGGATGGAGTTATTTCTACAGCACTGGTAGTTTTTCGTATACTACGTCCGCACATGTTCCTCATTTGAATCCGAAAAGAGAGCCATGCTGTCCGCTCGTTGTCGAACACGGGAAAGACAGTGTATTATAGCCGTCCGTGTGCGAAAGGATGTCGAGAATGGAGCTGTCGAGAGTGAGTACTTGACAGCCGTTGAAAATTGTAGCGTATACTCCACGCAGGACGGCAGTAGATGAGTGTGAGCGCGGTGCGATCCGTTCAACACGATGGACGGGGCACAGACCAATTCCCACGGCCACGTGGGTGAACGCAAAAGCGGAGACGCTCATGCGCGACACTGGTCGGCACCATTGACGATCTTTTTTGACAGTGGCACTTCGTTGGACACAGCGAGCAAGGAGGCTCGCACGACGCTGTGGAGCATCCGTTGGCTTGGCGATCGATCGAGGGCAGCGCCGAACGATCGTTTGCAGCGCCGAGCCATCGTTCGCATGACAGGGTCACGTGGGTGGACAGCTCAATCTTATAGTATTTTATTCTCACTATGAGCTACTTAGTACTTACGCTGTATATTAGGTGTTCTGAAGCGCAGTAGGATCAGATCCTCATCCTTTCCAACAATCTCGTCTAACGCGCGCCTGATTCCTCTGAACGAACTGCGATCAGACAGACCACTGGAGAGAGAGAGCTGCTGGAGTCGCCATAGTATGATGAGGATCGTGTCAAGGAAATTCGTACATATATAAATTTCAAAGTATCTGTATCTGGCATCACCGAACGCAGTGCTGGCACCACAAGGTGGACCGATACCAGCGAAACCTTCACTGACGCCATGTGTCGATGAGGCCTGGGCCTGAACTACAGCACGTACCAAATAGTCTCCCTAGACATCGGTCTGCCACGGCAATCTGCAATGAGCTGTGATTTTTTTTTGGACCCTGACATCTGTGGGTGGACAGCCTCTGACAGTGATCCCTCGTCAGGCTCGTATTCCGCGTTGGGTCACGTTTTCGATTACTTGTTGCAGTACTTAGTAGTCCTCCTCATTGGCAGTAGCCATGTACATGGCGTGAACGTGAGGGTGAAGGTACTGTACAACAACCACGTGTGGGGTGCAGAGGGGCTTCGACGAGGTTCCGACGTGGGGTAACGTCTGTGCCATTCGACGGTCTGGGGAAGATGATGGAAAAGCACCTATATTATGCTGTGGTGACAGTCCGAAATTATGCAGGAAAACAAACGTGCTGTAGAATACTCAGTAAAGTGTACTATGGTAGTACGAAGGTTCGAAATGTGCCACTGGCAGTGTGGCACATGGTGAGGTGCGGCGCGGTGACGGCGAGCGCCCACACACATGCAGACCATTATTTTTTAATGCATTGTACTCACATGTTGAGTGTGGGTGCGGGTGCAGGTAACGGAGGATTAGGAGTATCAATACTAGGTAAAATTAGCAATGCAACGGCCCCCGCGTGATGCATGAATGCATGACCATTGCGTCCATATGTCCAGACAGGTACAGTATTTCCAGGACAACATTTTCACTCAACTTAAATTCGGCAAAACGCGTCGTGAGGGTGGCGGTCGTGATGACTGGATGTACTTACATTCGAGTGTGATTCAAGTTGTCGCCACGAGCCTGAGTACCCGCTTACCAGTGCTTGGCCTCGTTGCCTCTGAGGCTTCATTGCATACGAGGCCATTGCTGCGAAATACACACTCGTACGTGTATCGCGGTGTGATATTGGCACCCGGACTGTATCTCCTACCCAGGTGCCGTTCTCCCTCATGATAAACACGACCAGCATCAGTGGGTAAGCATCATCATCGGTACTCGTTTTTTATGGCCACACATATATACAGCCTATTTGTTCCTTTACGGCCACTTCAGCGGTCGTCTGTGAGTTTGTGAGTTTGTTCGAAGGTGCCACCTCCTCCACTTACCAAAACTACTTCGCAGATTATTTCCCAGTCTACTTCATGGCTTGCAAAGGCATGTCCTCTATGGCATCCGGTATTTACCGCTCGGGGTCGTATCCCTCGCACCCTCCAGCGTCATACCACCGACGATATCGGCAACAGTTGTGGATAGGCTGGTGCCTTATCACTATTGCGCTCGCCTTGATGAGCACGATCCTCGCCGAAGACTTATCCAGTAAATCCATTGGGTACACGGTGCTGTTCGGCTGGGGTGGAGGGTACGTCGCATTGATTGACGCTGAAGTCTTTCTCAATTTAATTCGCTGTGGTAGTACATAGCTGCAAACGACATTGCGATGTCAGAACTCGGACTGTCGAAATCACTTGAGAACCCAAACTAGCCTCTACGTGGACTTTCCTGTTATTTCTCTCTCCCTGCATAAGACCACATCTCCTTGAGACCGAGTGGGTGGTCGGCAACTCAGCTGTGTGCTATATCGCTTATTACGAGTTTAGCCTAACCCAGGTTGGCCATGAATTAGGCATTTGCGAATGTCATTCGTTTCATGTGTTTGACGTGTCGCCGCGTTGCACCTTTTCTTCGCGTTCTTTCCACCGGGGATACTTGTCTGTGAGTGGACGCGGGTGGCGTATCTGACCAGGCAAGAGCTGCGCATAACAGAGTCCTTTGCATCGTGTCAAAGCTTTGTAGTGTTGCGTTTCGATACAGCCGACAGTACCACATGATGATGCACACGTTTGTAGAGCAAGTGTCATGATGACTTGGATACCCGTTCGTGAATTGCCTATAACGTCCTGCAAACACTCGGGGAAATCCGGGGGTCCATGCCTTGTATGTGTTTATTCGTGCGGATCTTACCTGAACCGTAATGACCAGATAAGTGAGTACCGTTTTATTCGTGTCGGTCCGGCTCCAAGATAACGTCTGAGGGTACCGTCAACATCCCAACATCCCCCGTATCCAGTGAGGACCACGGTGAGGAGCCAGCAACATGTAGGGTGGGTTGACTTTACTGGTTGACGAATTTTGCGAACCTCCCGGCTTACCGTAGTACATGGTATAGGCTCGGTCGGTCTGTTATCAGGTGTAGCTTTGCAGCGCAAGGACGGGACCCGACAGCGACATTATTGAGCTTTTCTGCGAGTGTCGCAGTCGTGTCACTGGGCTCGTGACAACCGCACTTAACTGATAACGTCACTCGCTTAGATCGGCTAAGTCATGAGTGCTTGCCAGTGAGCTTTCAAGTTCCAGGTGCCAGCACCATCGTGGTTCACGTCTCTTCTGCGCGGGCGGGCTTATCTCACTAAACCTTTCAGCTCCGCCAAAGTCAACCAATTCTAACCATCTAAAAGGGATTACATTAAAACATGGACCTTTGCGCTCCCGGTCACCCTTGAAGCAACTCCACCCCCTTGCTCTGCCACGACAGACATGACATCGTCCAAGGAAATTGGTGATAGACGCCCCCAGACCATCACAGTACCGCCCAAGAAGGGCCCCAGATTCTGGCTCATCTTCGCTTCCATGTGTACTTGTCTCTTCCTCTCTGCCCTCGAGCTGGCCTCTGTTTCAACCGCACTTCCCACCATCGCTAATGATCTTCATGCCTCTCAGTACACCTGGGTCGGCACTGCTTATGCCCTTGCTTCCACTGCATTCCTCCCGATGAGCGGTGGCTTGGCGCAAACATTCGGTCGGCGCCCTGTTATCCTGCTCACCATCGTTCTCTTTGCAATAGGCAGCGGCATTTGCGGTGCGGCGAACAGCATGAATATGCTCATTATTGGCAGAACAGTACAGGGTTTGGGTGGAGGTGGCATCCAGTCCCTCACCGATATCGTCCTGGCTGATCTCGTCACCCTGCAAGAACGTGGTCTCTATTCTGGCTTATATGGAGTGTAAGATGTACGCAATCATGGATTTGAGAAGACGAACTCATACCCTTTACTTAGTACATGGTGTCTTGCCGCGTCTATTGGTCCTGTCGTCGGGGGCGTTCTCGCAACGAAGGGACAGTGGCGCTGGCTTTTCTGTGAGCGCCGTAAGCTTGCTTATCATATATGGAATACTCAGACAATGCACAAGATCTCAATCTTCCCATCACACTCATTGCGTGTATGTCGGTCATCATCCTTTTGGATCTGCCCGTTCCCCCGGGCAATTACAGAGACAAGCTCATGCGAATGGACTGGATGTACGTTTAAATGCAAGGGTCGCCATGAATTTCACCCGACTTACTGCTATTTCACTGACAGTGGCAACTTTCTTATCATCGCGAGTACCACCGCATCTACGATAGGGTTGACATGGGGTGGTGTCAACTACCCATGGAATTCAACCACTATACTCTTCCTGTTAGTCCTTGGCCTCCTCGGGCTCGGGCTCTTCATGGCATACGAGTCCATTTTAGCAAAACATCCACTGGTATGTAGATTTTCGTGTGGCTTGGCCTGAACTGCATCTCACACATTCTCACTAGGTGCCTTTCTCCATATTGAAAAACATGACCAGCATTAGTGGGTGAGGAACATCGTTCGTAATCGATGTTTCTCGTGACCATTCACGTGCATCAGTTATATACAGACGTTCTGCTGTTTAATCATCGTATATGCGGTCGTCTGTCAGTCCATCCGAACAAGTCAAAGTCTATCCCTGCTCAGTATGATCACTTCACAGATTGCTTCCCAGTGTACTACCAGGCTTGCAAGGGCACATCTCCCTCCTTATCTGGCGTTTACTTGCTCACGATGTCAACGCTTGCGCCGGCAGCCATCCTCAGCGGGATATCAGTTAAAACCAGCGGTCGATATCGGCCGCAAACGTGGGTAGGCTGGGCCCTTACCAGCATCGCTCTTGGTGTCATGAGCAAGATTCATGCAAACGAACCTCTCGGAACGAGCTTTGGGTGCCTGGCGCTGTTCGGCTGGGGTATAGGGTACGTCGTGTTTCGTTGGTTGCTCCGTGTGATGTTCTAGATTAACCCGTGGCAGTATACTGTGTGCGACTTCCATGTACCCCATCCAAGCACCCCTGCCGGTCACACAGACTGCACCTGCGCTCGCCTTTATGTGGTTCCTCCGTGCATTCGCAGCTGTGAGTAACCAGATACTCCTTTCATTCTTAGGCATTTATTAACGCCTTTAGGTGTGGGGTATCACCATCGGAACCACCGTCCTCCAAAACGAGCTCGCAAAGAGGCTCCCTGCGTCATTCGTCCAATCAGTCCCACAGGGGACTGCCATCATGTACGCACTCATCCCAGAGCTCTCCACGTTCCCTCCGCAGACTCTGGCCGAAGTCCGAGTCGCCTTTGCGGACAGTCTTGCGGTGTTGTGGCGCGTCCTTGCTGGCGTTTGTGGCGGAGGGTTCCTGGTGTCGTTACTCATGAAAGGGGTCCCGCTTCATGACAACGTCGATGAGGATTGGGCGTTCAAAGTCAAGAATTTTGAAGAAGATATCAAGAATGTGGATCCGATGATGATGTCGATAATAGACATTGCTCCCATACGTGACGAGGAAAAGGCCGATTGGGCTGATGATGCGAAAGTAAATGGATGAATGTGTTTGTCAGCAATTACCTCGAGGTGAGCTGGGCTCGCCGTTGACGGGGAAATATACGACGTGTTCCGGTGTAGTAATTTTTTTTACACTATGCTAGTGTACTATGAGTCATGACTGTCCAAACTCCATTTGGGAGCTGGAACATGAAAATAACGACATGATCACCTTCAGATCGCTCGCGCTTACAATGATACAGTCAACTTCCTGGATATTTTACAGGGGCAAGGTATAGGCGCCACAGATACCGATATCTGGTCCCAATCTACAAACCAGTTTCGAGGCTTCGCAGCGCCGCGGCGACTACTACGGACCATTGACATGGACACGTCAGCAGTCAAACTCCATTTGAGAGCGGGAACATGAAAACAACGACATGATCGCCTTCAATGATACAGTCAACTCTCAATATTCGCACCCTAACTATAGGTGTATGGGGCCCCAAAAATTAAATCGAGTCAGTGCGTGCGCTGCATCACTCGCTCGGGTTCACATCCATAGACTACCACATGAATACCATTGCTCTAGATCTCGGATTGTAGATACAACGAGTAAATTAAGAAAAAAAGGTCTACCATGAATTCAAGTTATCTGAATGAGTTGTGCTCATGTGCGATGTGTGCCAAATCCTGATGCCACGTTGGTGGCAGACTGAAGATTGATCGCGCGTGATAGATGATGCTGTAGTGTGTGCAGGGCAGCATGAACATGACGCCAGTGACAGCGAGATAGTGTCAAAAAAGCTCACCTTCTTCACAGCACACTTGGCAACATTCCAGCGCCCATTGCACTCGATGCTCCGACAGTACGTGCAGGACCTCTCCTTGCGAGGTTTTTTGACGGATGGTCCGTGTTGGAATCCGCATTGTGGTTTGTTTCGGCAACACGCTTCCGTCCGACTTGGTGTGTCGTGGTTGACGTTGACTTGGATGGGCATCTCAGGGTGGTCTCTATAGCGATACTGTAGCTCCGTTCGAGCAAGACGATGGCCAGCAAGTAGCGTACTCAGCTCCATTGCAGGTTCGGTTGCTCGCCTGGTTGTTCGTGAGCCGTTGACGGTGTAATGGTCGAGGCGAGTGGCTGTGGGATTGCTGTAGGGATTGATGACGGAGAGCCAACTGGAGAGTTGAGCAAGATAGGATGTGCCGTGTCCGTGCCACTTTGCTCGCACTGTCGAACAGACGGCCGTCCATAGTGTGTAGAGATGCATGCCGTGCGTACCACAGGGGGGGTCATCCCTCTCTTTCTCTCACTCGCAATTCACCTTGGCGAGTTCGTGCAACGTGAACGGAATTATTGGCGTTCAAAACAGTCGTGCATTTCAGTACTGCAGTTGGGAAGCAGTTCTGGAAGCACGACGGCTTCTTCCCTCTCCACAACCAAGTTCTTGAGGTCAATGTTTTCACACTCGGTGGAGGTCGTCCGCTCCTCTTCATTTGGTGCCTATTTCGTTGAGGTAGGTGGCTGGGTCTGTGCGGGATTGCCATGCTGAACGGAACTGCCCGACTGAGCGTGTCCGAGCCACCTCGCTCGTACTGTCGGCCGTCTGTGGAGGTGCGTGACGCCGAGGTGCCGCCGCCTCCAGTCACCCTCTCGCGCCTCAAGATTTAAATTAATTTCTCAGGCACTGGACGGGAGAAAAAATCAATTTAAATTAATTTAATTAATTCTGGGAAGTTCACATGCGCGAACATACAGTAGTGTACCAAAAACTATTTACTGTAATTAACCCAATCGCTACATCTGATTTGTACGTCCGAAGGGTTCGCCACGCTTGTAGAAGCTATTATAATCCTAATGGTCTTTCTGATTCAAATTTAAGTAATTCGCTGTGGTATAAGTAGTACTAGTACTATGCTGGCCGGGTCATCCCTGTTTCCCGTTCAAGCGCCTCTATCTGTGACGTTGAACGCACCTGCACTCGCATTTACGTTGTTCCTCCGCTCATTCGCCTCGGTGGGCTGTCCGTTCCTGTTTCCTTCGTATATATCCTTAGGTGTGGCCACGTTGACTTTAGGTGTTGGGTATCAACCTAGGCAGCACTGTCCTCCGACGCGAGCTCATCAAGAGGCTTCCTGCACAGCTAAGCAATCCGTCTCATAC
>JBBPRZ010000130.1:0-11760 GCA_038093335.1 Boletus chippewaensis | reverse complement strand
CACCGTTGGGTGATACCTATGCAAGTGTAAACATGGAACGGGGTCAGTGGTTGGATCCGAATATCAAGGCGAACCACAACATATGACTTCGTCAGTGGGCGGTGGACTGGGAACCACTGGCTGACCAATCTGGCTATAGATGTACCGACCGTTTTCATCGAGAGGGGCACCTTGTCCTACCCCTCCCCATCTGGGCTGACCGTGTTCATCATACGATTCGTCAGACGATGTAGGAGAACCAAGACGATAGCCAGGGTCACCAGGGAACATGTAGGGTGGATTGCGCTGTTTGGGCATGATGGTGAAGGTCAGATAACTTTCGAACTTGAATAATGACTATACACAGATCATCGCACGCACCGGCACAACCTTCCCCGGGCTCGGTGCTATTCTGGTTTGTGTTGTCATTCCCCGCCTTCCCTGAGTGAGTATGATACAGGGTCAGTCGAAAATTGGTGTACCAGGATGTGGATATATTCAAATATGGTCGTGATGCCGGGAAATACTACCGATCTCGTCACAGGACAAGACCAAAAAAAAAAAAAAGATAAAAGAAGTAGTTCACGTACGATTAAATTGGGATTGAGGGGGATCAAACGAAGCCTCCGAGGCCCGATGAAAGGGTGGATCTAAACACAAGTGAGGGCAATACCAGATGCCGTCAGGTGGAGTGGTGCCTACCGTTGATGAGAAGGACCAGCGTCGAGCAATCCTAATTTGGACAACTGGGATCCTATCCTCGGCGGCAGGGATATTTACTCTACTTGTCAGTCACACAAGGTGGCTGCACAAATGAGGACTTAAAAATGAAGCTGGCCCTGTCAACGGCAGGCACCCGTAGGGTCAGCTTCAAGAAAAAGGAGTGATCGAGACAATACGGCTCACGGTTCTCAGCAGTACAACTGTTCATGTCTCGCACTGCTGCACCGACCTTGAGAAGGGCAGACCGATCGACCCAGTCCTCATCTTGCCATATGGTGGTGCCTACCATTAGGATGAGATCATCCATACATCCGTCCCAGGATGCTTCGTCAGAAAATTCGATTTGCTCTATTCGGACGCTGAGCGTCGTAAGATAGTTACCCTTGGAAGTCTGGACCTTGAGTGACATGGCATGTGATTGGACGTGAGACGTAATGTACGCGATCGCCTCCTGCGTGGCCTTGCCAAGCTGGGATGTGTTGGAGCAGAGTCCGTTGAGTTCCATAATGACAGGCACAGGGATGACGATGGTCCGATCGCAGCAATTCGACGATCGAGGCCACGATTGATAATGATGATAGAATAATGTTTGTATCGAGGACAAAGATGCTATAGCCGGGGACAACGTTCAGCGTCGGAGCGGTAGACTGGCGTGGATGCCTCTTCGAGTTGAGTGCTTTCACCTCTTCCGAATCCCCAATGTCGAATTTCCGCCTGTTCTCGTTCATGACGGTCCTCATCTCTCCATTTGCGTACTTTCGCTTCCAACGCGCCATCCACTTTCCACTCACGCGTTCCTTTGACCCACGTGAAACCGTCGACGAGCCCCGCCAAGTTCACTGCGGTGCGCGTGATCCTTATCCATCGCCGTGCGGTGTCGTTCTTCAATTCATTACCGCGTTCGTCTGCGTCCTCGTCTTGAATTATGCTGTCGGTGAGTTGATCTCCTTCCTCGGTGTCCAATATTTCGATCTCCACGCGACGATCTTCTCCGCTCTTCCAGTATCCGCGCTCAAACACCTTACGTCCAACCCATTCCATCCCGCGCATGCACCAGTCTTCGGGAAGAGGTAGAGCGCAGCCACTTGTAAGCATCACCCAGCGTTCTGTGCCTGTGGGAGTAGAAATATGAAGTCCCTGGGACGCAAGCATATTTTTAGGTATCGAGGCGAAAAAGACTGCCAGGTCTTCCCATGGAATGAACCGTTCCAAGATCGCGAGGGTTTCGGCGTGTTTGCTGACAGTGGTGAGGAACGTGAGGAGGACAGTGAGGTAGGGATTCAGAGTAGACTCGGCAAAAGGCGAAGATTTGCGCGTCGGGTTGCGGAGCACGAGCGAAAGCATTGAAACGAGAGCTGCATTGCATACTTGAATGCATGGGAAAGTTCGATTGATAGCGGGCCATCTGACAGCACTGGCGAGGTTTGTGTTTGCAATGACTCGGGTTTCTCTGCGTCGTCGTCCACATCCATCCGCTTCTCCTCAGGATCTTCCTCGGGTTGGGCGGGGACATTTGGCTCGGAAGGGAAATGTCGACGTGGCATCACGAGTACCCGTACCACCCGCTCTGCGCAAGACACCACCGGGTCGACCGTATTCCAATAAAGCACCAACGTTGGTGACCAGTGACCGCCATCATGATCCACTGGAGAGCGGTCATACTAGCAATGGGATGTGGTCAGGGACAGTTAGATGGACAAAAACGGTCACGAACCTTTTCACGAAATGGTATAGTACGGGCCGCTGTCCGTTGGATACGGCGAGCGAGATGGCACGGACGTGCTCACGCACCACGCTAGATCAGGGCATAGCCCATTTAGCTTGGCGATCGATCGAGGTGGACGGCGCTCAGCAGACAAGGCAGTGAATGGGTCCTTAAATCCACACTGGTGTTGCGATGGAGCGGGCGTCCGTTGCACCGAGTGGCAACTGTTGGTGTCACCGCAGAGCTTTTACGGTCACGTGCATCTCTTTCAATAGGAAAAGACCTCGCATTGGGCATCATCTTTAGCGGCTCGATTGTAGTTACTAACCCCTTTCAGTGCTAGCCCGGGTCAAATTGTTTCGTAGTACATAGTAAAAGAATACATCAGTTGTGCGAGCACTTGTTATACACTTCGGTCAATCTCAATTGGTGTTTCTCTCTCGCAATACTTCCAAGATCGATGAGAGAACTTTCGTCTGCTCTATCATAGCCCGGTGTAATTCCCCGATCACCTCTTCGAAGCGGTTCTCCGACTGCCAGTGTCTATGAGCAGTCTGTGGTCCAAAGATGTCGATGGGGGATTGGAGACGACGTTGCTTCATTGGCCGCAGGGGTTGCATCGGCACAGAACTTGCTTTGTCACAGTTAACGGTGTTTCCCCCGAAGTCGCGGTGAGGTGTCTTTAGTCTCTACTTTAGTATTTACCATAGGCATATTGTACTGATAGACACGAACCTGAGGTAGATCGTGCTCGTCTGATCGCCTCCTCTTCAAGGTTGGGTGATCAGTAACAATATCCCGAGACCGGAGTGCCCTAGCAGCCTCCGAGTCTGCCGTTGTGGTCAAGACTGCACTGTCAGACTACGCTTCTTGTAAGTATTCTGAACACCAGATGATGGCCATTGTTACTGAAAGCTCACCAGTTTTCTGCGCGAATCAGCAACGTCACCAGACTGAGCAGATTTCTGCAACTTCCTTTCATTGTCTCCCTGTTAATAACAACAGTATTATACACTTCGAGTTGATGGTCAAGTCACTTGTACTTACATATTCTTTGGCGTCCTTTCGAGATCCCGAGTCTGATCGTGCCCGTTTAACACAATGGATATCCCCCACTGTATCACTCTGTGATAACTGTGTTCAGAAACCCGGAGTCAAATGCTAATTACTTACCTCAGGGTCAGCGGCGTCTTTCCATAGTTCGGGTCTGTCTAATGTCTTTCTGACCCACGACTCGGGGTTCTGTGCTTGTTGCAAGACGAGTGCTTCACGCACAGAAGGGTCATCTTCCTCGTAGTAACTAGGACCGATATGTGCAATAGCGTCTTCTTGAAAGAGTCCGAGGATAATCTTGGCCGCACTCGCGTTGAATGACGAGGATCGTGAACTGTGAGAGGACGTGTAATGTGGGGAAAAAGAACGCTTGCGCTTAGCTTCTTCAGAAGGGGTCGAATGCTCAGTCTCGTCGCCAGACATGACTCCGTGGTGCTTACCTCTGAGACTCAAGAAGTCCCTTATAGTACTAACCTGCTCCTGTGGGGTCATCACGCTGATCTGGGGTATGTATGTATTACTTACGCTTATGTTCAGTGTCACTGGTGACCTAAACCTTCAAGTTGAATTTGATCCAAACACCGCAGCCAAGAGCGGTTCCGAGTCCAAGGATTTGGGTGCGGGATATGGAGCAGACCAGATAAGTGTCTTGGCATTTTCAGCTCCGAGTCTGGCTTTGCGCCCAAACCTTACCGCCCCTGTGCGTGGCCGTGTTTACACTGATTCAAGTGATCCCCATTTCCGGCCGCAACCGAATGAGCCCTCTGAGAGTCTGAGAGTCTAACGCTATCCTTCCGCCTCCTGCCAGTGGTGGGTTGCACAGAGATGCGCATCATACACTTACTCGCCGTCATCTTCACAGGACTCTTGATTTCTCAGATGAGTTACCGCTTCAAATGTGGGGTGCCATCATGTTGGCGGTCATTCGACTCAAGCGGTGCACTCCTCCGACATCGTTCAAGCTGTGTCCACTACAGGCAGGAATCCACCATCCGGCCCAGTCTTTACCGCAAACGTCCGCTACTATGCACTGACACAACGTCCAATTTGGTTGCCAAGAAGGCAAAACTGGACCAGCCTGAGGTATCGGTATGAACTCATCATTCTGGATACATTGTGCATCTCACCTCAATTGTGTTAACAGGATGTCGATGAGTCGGTGGCACCTATCTCTACTGCCGGCCCTCAAACCCTATCACAACCTCACATCCTTCCCCCCGTCAGCGATCCCGCCATCCCTGATCCTGATGGTAGCACTCAGGGTAGGATCACGAACAATTCATGTTCGGGTCGGCCTGTGCGTTCGAGGCAACTACCTGCGCGGTTCAGGGATGTGCTCCCAGAGCCCTCTCTTCCATATTCGCCTGGTTTGAACTCGGGCACTGCACCCGAGCCGTCCAATGCCACTTCCCAAACAATCCTACCACGTGTAATACTTCATGTATTCGACACGTTTCGCACCTCCTTTAATGCATTTTCTATTGCACGTGAATATCGCCATCGTCCATCCTATGATCCCGACTCGTTCTTGACGGTTGATCAACTCACCAATATCACTCACGAACCGTCATTCAACCCCCCAGATATCTTACCGCCACCGCCACCACCCTGGCCATGGCGAAACATAGGTGTATGGCGACTCATGACGTGGATGATGAGTGGAAGCAATCAAAAATCCGAGGCCGAAGTCACTCGCCTTGTACACGAGGTTATACAGTCCGAGGATTTCAATCGTGACGACTTTGTTGGGTTCAACGCACACACCGAAATGAGACGTTTCGACAAATCCGAGATTGCTCCGGGACCAGATAGCATGCCAACTCCGAGTCCAGTGCTGGACGCTTGGAGGGAATCAACTATTACCATCTCCGTGCCCACAAGAGAACAACATGCTGGTCCCGATGGAAATGGGCAAGCATTTGTGATCCCAGGGCTTTTCCATCGCTCGCTCACTGGTATAACCCGTACTGCATTCGCTGAGAAGGCCGCAAAATGGTTCCATCTCAGTCCTTTCAAGCGTATTTGGAAATCCCCTCTATCAGGTCAAGAACAACGCGTGTACGACGAACTATATACCTCAGACGCTTGGATCACTGCACATGACGAAATACAGGTACGACGAACTATACACCTCAGTCGCTCGGATCACTGCACATGACGAAATACAGAAACAAAAACGCGATGACGGATGCAAGTTGGAACGTGTAATCGCTGGGATGATGCTCTGGTCCGATGCAACGCGCCTTGCACAGTTCGGCAACGCGTCGGCTTGGCCAGTGTACTTATTTTTTGGGAACCAATCCAAGTACGCTCGAGCTTGCCCCAACTCGGGGGCATGTCACCCCGTTGCATTCATTCCAACTGTAAGTTCTGCTCAGTGTGCCAATATCTCGAGTCCACTGCTCTGATTTTGTTGAATCCAGTTACCGGAAAACATCGTCAAATTTGTGTCCAACATTTCAAAGAACAAGACCTTCAATGACATCCTGGCCCACTGCAAACGAGAACTCTTCCATGCCATATGGAAGATCCTACTTGACGATGAGTTTATCGATGCTTACCGAAATGGTGTCGTTATCAAATGCTATGACGGCAAGTATCGGCGAGTCTTTCCTCGTATATTTACGCACTCAGCAGATTACCCTGAGAAGTACATCTCCTTTACAATATTGTGTAGAGTATGAAGGACTGACTAAGTAACTGCAGAGTTCTGCTTGCCACGATTCGAGATAAGGGAAATTGTCCCTGTCCACGGTGTCTCACCCCCAAGACCGAGTTTCACCTCCTCGGTCTCCTGGCTGATATTTCCCGTAGGATATCCAAATCACGTTCATATATTCGTGACAAGATTGCCGCTGCACGTACCGCCATCTACAACTTTGGAGCGCCAATCAAAGGCTCAATTCCGGAGGCCCATCTCAAGGAGAAGTCGCTAGTTCCCACTTTTGTAAGTTGGTTTGTTAAAATCTGTGACTATGTGTCTCACGCTATCTTGCAGAACACATTTGCGGAAAGCCTCGGGTCATTGGGATGCAATATTCATCGCATCCTTGTCGTTGATCTGATGCACGAATTTGAACTCGGCGTATTCAAGTCTGTGTTCAGGCATCTCCTTCGACTATTATATGCTATTAACCCTAGGGTAATACCGACTCTCAACGATCGGTGAGTCCCGTGTTGGAGAAATGGCCCGCGTCGACGTTATGGTAGCTCTTCCTACATTTTACATTACGCTCATTAGCTTACCATATTTGGACATCACTTCTCGCACCACTCATTCACTTTTCCTCCACTCTCGTACATACCACTCGCCGACTGGAGTATTTATTTCTTTCTGCCTCACTTCCTCCAACACCATGTTGCTTCAACCTGACGAAAATTTCCTTCAGGTTTCATCAAATACCCTCGTTTGGGAAGGACGCTATTCGCCGGTTTCCTCCAAATGTCTCTGAAGCTCGTCAATGCATGGCTCGACACTTTGAGGACGTCCTCCAGGTATGACACAAAATTTGGATTAACTGGATGTATAATAAGTATGACTAGTGCGCAATTCCGGCCTTTGAGGGGTTGTTCCCCCCAGAACATGATGATGCCATACGGGCACTTCTCTTTCGGCTCGCTCAGTGGCATGCGTTAGCCAAGGCACGACTCCATACAGACGAATCTCTCACTTTTCTTGACGAAGTTACCCGGCAACTTGGCTCGCAACTCCGAAGGTTTCGAGACTTTACGTGCGCGGCTTTCAAGACAAAGGAATTACCCTCAGAGACGGCAGCACGCTTGCGGCGAAAAGAAGGCAAACAGAGCACATCGAACCCCCAGGGACGTGATCCCTCATGTGCACGCCAAAAGTTGTTCAACCTCAACACTTACAAGCTCCATGCCCTAGGAGATTACGTCCACACTATCCGCTGGTTCGGAACGACAGACTCCTATACCACCCAAATAGTAAGGCAGCTCTGGTAGCTTCTGACCTGACGATATTGACCACTCAATGACCACTTTATCATTAGGGAGAGCTCGCCCATCGACTCGTCAAGAAATTTTATCAATCGACCAACAAGAAGGACCCGGCAGGGCAGCTAGCAAAACAAGAAAGGCGACACACTCGGGTCCGGCGCCAACGCGACATCTACATGGGCTCCAACGATGATGACGAGGGTGACAGCCCAGCTTTGCTTCCACCTCACATCCATCATCGACTATCCAATTCCCCATCTAATGTGTTCAACTTGGCAGAGCTCCTTCAAAGCTCTCCCGGTGACCCGGCTTTTCATGTGAGCTCACTTGTTTCAGATTGACGAAACAACTTAGACATACATGATCAGGACTTCATCCCAAAGCTGAGGGACCATCTCCTGTGCCGGTTGCTGAATCGGGAATATGATGGTGACGAGCAGGCTTTTTCCAGCGATGAACGGAGTACCGTCCACTTTGTCGACGGCCTCAACAAAGTCCTCCGCCCAAAGCGTTTACAGATAAATTACACGACGTACGATATGCGTCGTGATCAAGATACCTTGCGCCCAGGAAATAGTTCCGCAGTGATGCTGCTTTCCCGCGAGGATGGTCCAAATGCCCATCCGTTTTGGTACGCAGAAGTTTTGGGTGCATTTATCATCAGGGTTGATTACGGTGGCACCAAGAGGGCGATGGAGTTTTTGTGGGTTCGCTGGTTTGGCGTCGTACCCAACTATCGATGGGGATTCAAGCATGGTCGCCTTCCAAAGGTTGGGTTTGTACCTTTGGAAACGGGTGCCGCATTTGGATTTGTCGACCCAGCACTTGTCCTCCGTGCTTGTCACCTGATCCCTGTGTTTGCAGATGGTCGTACTGACTCACTGCTGCGTCATGGCAGATCTGTTGCCCGGCAGGAGAATGTCGATGACGATTGGGCAGCATACTACGTCAACATGTGAGTACCTCTATTCTAAAGCTCTAATACCTCTGACACTTTCTCTAGCTTTGCCGACCGTGACATGTTTGCACGTTATGCAGGCATTGGAGTGGGACACCATGCCCAATATAATCTACCAATGTCAGACACTGGCCGACCCACCACGCAGAATGAGCCGCCGAAACCTGTTGATGAACAGGATTTATATGATGGCAACGAGGATATTAGTGAGACCGATGAGGGACATATAGAAGAAGGGCTGAGGGACGAGGGTGAGGTTGACGATGATGATGACGAGGGTGACGAGGACGAGGACGAGGATGACGAAGATGAAGACGAAGACGACGAAGACGATGAGGACGATGACGAGGACGATGACGAGGGGGCCTTCAAATTCTGAGGTGTCCAATCAAAACCAGGACCTAGAATGTTGTCATTTGAACAGGAGTCAAGGCGCCCACCATATTGTTCGGAACACGCCCCTCTCACTAGCCTCGGCCTCACAACTGCAACGTTCAAGGACCCGACTCTCTGATCCCAACCTCTGTTCCTCTTCGCCCGTCTTTCCAGAAAATCGCAGTCGGACTCTGCATTCGTAATGTTTACTTTTTACTTTTCACTTTTAATCTTCCGTTGTATACTAAATGCGCGATCTACGGCTTTGCTCTACCAACTCCCCTCTGAATGACAGTAAGAGATATTCCTGGCAAAAAAGTGCACTCGGTGACGTTTGTGAGCACTTAAATTTTCAGCCTGGTTTACTTTGGTGTGCCCGAGTCAAAGGATCTGCATTACAAAGCAGCTATACTGGGCTGTCAGAGTGGTGTGGACTTCGAAGCTGGACCGAGTACGGAAGGGGAATGGCAGCATGACAACACATGACGGGCTTCCTGCAGTTGACTTACATTGCCACTACCATTACATGACATCTTGAGAAGAATGTCCGAAGCTTAAATCATCGGCGAATCAACTTATACGGCTGTCACAATTCACTTGAAGTCTTATAGATGAAGACGTATGTAGCAGAATCTGCAAGTGATCTCATATGCAACTATAGTGAAATGTAGCAGAAGTGCGATGTCAGAGCACTTTGGAGTCTATTTGGCATTCAAACAATGACATAACATGCTATCCTGGTCTCAGTGATGATCATTGGAGGTGGAATTAGAACTCAGGGCATGGGAAACGCAAACGCAAGGCAAACATGCTTTACTCCCACTGCTTCTGGCTGCCAAGTCATGATGAGTGATGCAGCCTACGACAATGCCAGGCGTACCCACCTCTGAGTAGACTCTTCCATCGTCGTCCGGACTCTGATTAGCAACAGTAAACCTATGCTATCCTAAATTTACTCCCCAGAAATTTTCGTCAATTGGGCCTGTGACGCGTGACAAACGTGAAATTTCGTCAAGTCAGACGTCCGTGTGACGCGTGACTGACGAATCGATTGAAATGGTACAGTACTCTCGATCGTATGTGTTCAGTTCGTCACCTCAGAGCATCAATCTTGGTGTGCGAATACACTCAGATTCGACAGTTTGCTTTAGTTGCCGTCAAGAAACACAGTTGTCTTTACGTTTCATCCATTCAACCCACGTTTATAAGTGTGCATACGCGTGGATCAAGCCCAAGCACGATGATTTCGTTGGCGCAGTCATTAAAATCAAACGTGACCGTGGCGTGGGAACCATCGATCGCACAATTGCACCGGCTTGCGTCGAGCGTGCGGTCGCACGTCCCGTCGAACAAACAACTATCTTCGTTCCTTGCCTGACGTGCGGACCTACACTAAGGCCCCAACTCAACGCCGCTTGGTGCTATCTCAGTGACTCAAACTAGTAAAGACGATGGCTGAGTCATTAAATGATGAGAGTATATTCTACAAGTGAGCGAGGTTGGTTTATACCATGAATCATTCAACCTAACTGTTGATAGGAAAGCAGCCAATGTTGATGAGACCGTTCGCAGTGCCATGTGTCGTAAACTGGTTCTCTGAAAAACTCGAATTCCGGGTTCGCGAACGACCGTCTGCCGCACCCATCCCAGACCCGATCGAGCCCGTGCTCACGTTGCGCGCCAACATGCGCGGCGTCGACGGACTATCGCCGAGCGTCGGGGACTCTGGGTGCCACGCCTTCAATCGGATCGGGTGTACGTCCACGTCGCTGCCCGCCACTACAGTACTACCAGGACCGCTCAACACGTCCGGATCGAATCCCTCTTCTTCCTGCACCGCCTCTGTTGAGGCAGGCGAGCCCGATGGCGCGAGGCTCTTCAAGATGTGGCGATACGCCCCTTGGATGAGCCCATGAAACGAGGTTAGTATCACCTCATACTTACCCGTACATCACGTTGTCGGAATACTGACCGCCATTTCGTTCCTGTCAGCCTCAGGCTGGAACGTGCCCTTCACTGTCCAGACGAGGCCGATTTCTAATCCAGTGGTAAGCAAAATGCATTCGGGCCAGCCGCTTGGGTACTAATCGACAGGTTAGCCTCTGAGACCGAAGGTATAAAAACCCTCGGGCGTGAACATGTCGGATCAGCTATTTCATCGTTATCGTTCTATCCGTCACTTCCAATGAGTACATCAACGACCGAAATCGCCAACGCCGTAATGATGTGCAAGAAAGGACACGTTTGCTGCGTATGTCATTCTCATGCTGCTGTTATTCACAGAGGTAACCTAGCATCTTAGCCAATGGCGACTTCCAGGCCATTCGTGGTCTGCAGTCTAAACACGAAGCGCTATGCTCCATCGAGGAGGGTTTCGGTGCAGAGATGGCCAGTATCGCCAAAGCAACGGTTGGCATCCCGCAACGGTTCCCTGCCCAGTGTCGCTCCAAGGGCAGAGCCGCGTCCCCGACTCGGTTGCACCGCGTGCCCCCGCAACACGAACCCTCTCACTGATGTCGACGCTGGGAGGCTGACTCGGGACCAAAGGCCCGCACCACCAATGCCGACCACGTATCTGGAGGCTGTTTTGCCATCTCCGTCGGCACCGCCGTCCCCGGATTTGTCTTCATTCCCTTCACAGAGCTGGTCCATCATTGCCAACGTCGATATCGAACAAATCTTGACGATCTGTGGCGACGAGGACCTCTTTGGCATGGACTATGTGCAGAACTCGAGTGTCCCAACCACGCCTACTGATTCGTGTGGGCCCCCTACGCTCTGTTCCAGTTCACCAACGCAGTCGCCATCCCTGACGGTTGCTGAAGCCAGCGACGAGGACCTCTCCGGCACCAACGTTGATATCGAACAAATCTCGACGCCGGTGACGATCTGTGGCGACGAGGACCTCTCCGGCATGGACTATGCGCAGAACTCGAGTGTCTCAACCACGCCTACTGATTCGTGTGGGCCCCCTACGCTCGGTTCCAGTTCACCAACGCAGTCGCCA
>JBBPRZ010000129.1:0-11791 GCA_038093335.1 Boletus chippewaensis | reverse complement strand
TCTTCATTCTTGGGAGGTGCTTGGGTGGCGATGGCTTTGGCTGAGAACAACCCCTTGACGAAGGGATTAGCAGAGCCTACACCTTCTGCGCCGTCCGACGCATCAGCAAGAGAGCCGCGAAGAAGGGAGACGAAGTTGGGGTTTAGGGAATCGAGGTTACGCTTGAGGAAGCCCTCGGAGGAATAAGATACCGGGCCATTGAAGTGGTTGGTGAACGTTTGAACGTTGAAACGTTGATGACTCAGCGCCGTCAAAGAAACAGACTCAATCCTACCAAACTACTGTGAAGGAACTCCAGGCGGCACTGAACCTCCCTGCGGCTGCTTCGTTCAAGCACGTTTCTCCTGCCGGTGCTGCAGTGGGCGTCGCGTTGGATGAGACCGAGAAACAAGTCTACGGAGTTGACGATCTGAAAGAGCCTCTCACGCCGCTTGCTTGTGCATACGCCCGGGCACGAGGTCAGTCTCTCAAATGGAAGAGGGTACTGTCGCGGATCTGACCAGACGACACGTAGGTGCGGATTGCATGTCCTCGTTTGGCGATTTCATTGCTCTGTCTACGCCATGCGACCTCGCTACCGCCAAAATCATCTCTAGAGAAGTTTCCGATGGTGTGATCGCCCCAGGATACACCCCAGAAGCACTCGACCTGCTGCGGAAGAAAAAGGCGGGCAAGTACTGTGTCCTCGAGGTGACCTCACCCTCCATCGCCACCTCATCGACGTTGCTGATCCTGCGAACAGATGGACCCTACCTACATGCCTGCCTCCTGAAATCGAAACGCGTCAAGTATACGGCATCAGCCTACAACAATGCAGAAACGACGCCAAGATTGACGCATCACTTTTCTCCAACATCGTCAGCGAGAATAAAGAGGCAAGTCTATTACCATCCTACGTGTCACGCGTTTCATTGACGAGCACGACAACAGCTTCCCTCCCAAGCCTTGACAGATCTGCTCGTCGCCACCCTGGCACTCAAGTACACCCAGTCCAACAGCGTCGCGTATGCGAAAAACGGTTGTTAGTAATCAAGCTGCATTCCTCAGTAACCTTCGCTGCCCTCTTCCCCTCCAGTGACAAAGGCTTTCCAACAGCTCGGGGATCCTCAGGTCACCACCTCTTTATATCTGCCTTTTATGTTCACCTCAAAGGTGATCTGGAATGCTTCAGCTGCAGGAAATAAACCAGAGAGGGAGATATGTCAGTATCTCGAGTGGGGTGCTCAATGCTGATCCCTTCGTGACCCTACAGGAGTTCAAAGAAATGATTTGCAAAGACTTCGTTGGCCCTGGGCCCTACCCAACTTATATCTTGCCATTAAGAAGTTGACACCCCCACCCACCGGGCCACTGCAAA
The DNA here is from genome assembly GCA_038093335.1 of Boletus chippewaensis. Taxonomy (NCBI): domain Eukaryota; kingdom Fungi; phylum Basidiomycota; class Agaricomycetes; order Boletales; family Boletaceae; genus Boletus; species Boletus chippewaensis. Next base: position 10,434 of record JBBPRZ010000129.1, on the reverse strand, counting down.
CCCATTCACGACCTTCTTGAGCGCTGTTGTATGGGCAGCACTATCCATCACCACCAATGCCCGCATTTCTCCCTCCCCTCAATCCTTCTTGCAACCTACATCACTCTCCCAACATGCCATCCCCTTCGTATTCCCAACAGTCATCCATTTTTTGGAATCCCTGACTACCTCATTAGTGAACTACGTTTCTGATCGACATTACTTTAGTACATAGTTTAGCACTGTCCGGAAATCTGCTGTACATTCTCTCCAGTGTGGGGCGGCCCGTGGACTTATGTATGTGTACGGTATGCACTATGTAGTAGGTATAGACACTATGGATGGTCTGCAATCGTGCAATCTGCACTGTGGTGAGAGCATCAAACGCGGTCTGCACAGTGTCAAACATGGACCGCGCAACATCAAGCGCGGTCTGTACAGTATCAAACATGGACCACGCAGCATCAAACGCGGTCCGCTCCATATGCACCGAGGTGAGAATGGCATGGCACGTGGATCGCGCAACATGAACCGCGGGGGGAATGCCGTGGAACGCGGTCAGAATATTTGTGCAGAAGTTACGCCATATTCGGCCAGCTCCATAATGTGGTACAAGCTGGTGGCATCTAGCTCGGAGTCGTGCAGAGTTTCAGTTCTAGGACATCTTACATAAGCAACAAGCTTGGTTCAGCCACGTCAATGAATTGCACTTGATCCCTTGGCCTCGCATCCCAGTTGGCGAACTTGCCCAGAGTCTGAAGTTGCAAATTCGGGGTTTCACGATCAGTTTCAAAGCATGGTAGATTTCGCTGGGACGACGACGAGATCAAGACCGAACTGACACGTGGCTATCCGAGTCTCTGTAACACCGGCACCGGCTAGGCCATGGGATGGACGAAGATGACGCTAGTTTGGTCAATAAACAAAGATGGCTAAGACTTCACGACACATTCGTTTTGTCATACGGATAACGATATTGTCATATTGATCAAGTCATACAGCGCCAAGTCAGAATTGACATCCAAGAACTAGAATACTCCCGTACACCGACTAAACAAGTCAACTATTTACCAATAGGAAGAAGGACTCCAGGTCGTTTCTTGCGCCTGCAGACGATCAAAACAAGGGAAACCAGCAATACTACAGATACGCCAATAAAGATCCCTCCAATGATCACCCAGGTCTGGTCCGACGAGTGCGTAGAATCTGTTGAACCTGAAGTACTATTCGAGCTTTGTGCATTCAACCGGTTGTAGGAGTCTCAGACACTGGTAAATATGTTTCAAATCGTCTTTTTCGAAGACATGGGCTGAACACTGGATGCAGCCCACCAACAGCTCTTGGAAGGATGTCAGTTTGCCTAAACGATGCATCATGGACAACTATGCTTCGAGCGAAAAATACCTCGTTTGCATCACTAACCCAGGCAAACAGTCCGGCAGATTCTGTTGCAAGCTTGATGGACGCAAAATGATCTTTGAAACCTATCGACAACAAAGTGACGGCCTGAGACAGCAGGGCGACAAAGGGCTGTTGATGGCAAGGGAAGAGACCTACCCGTCAGAGGAATATGCAGAGGCGACATTTTATGTTGTGAAGAAAGTTCTAGAGAAGGCGGGGGAGTCGGGGAATAATACCCTAACAAGGATTTTTTCGTTGTAAGGCGCATCCATGATGTACATATGTAGTCGCTGCACACGCAACGCAATCGCGAGTCTATTTAATGAACAGTTCACTTTGCATGTATAATAATTACAACCCCGGACCTTGATGACCACTGTGCCCTGATTCTCCATGCACGATCAATGGCCCTAAAGCTTCCAAGTAGGTGGCTGGTTTGAGAGGCTGGAGTCGAATTTGTGGTTGAGCTCGATGGCCCCTGGTTCATGAATTGACGCGGCGTGGAGGGTGGCAAAAGCGACTAGTCGTGCGAATGCTTCTCGACAGCTGAAAGCCTAGAGAAACTATCTTCAATGAAAAGACAGCCAGTGAATGCGTGACAGCTGAAAGCCTAGTAGAGAAAATATCTTCGATAAAAAGATAGCCAGTGAACGCGAGGTCAAAGATGCCCAAGGCGGAAACTGCTCCCCAGAACCGATACAGGCAACTGGCGACGGAATTTTTTCATTGCGATATGACCAATGACAGATCGTCATCTGGCAGGGTAGATAGTCGACACGAGACGGTCTATGGTTGCAATGTCACGGTATGGCAATTCTAATTTACCTGTGCGTGTATAGTAACAGTGAATCGTGCGCAAGGAGATTTTCTTGCGGGCACGGGTGTCACGATCATCGATGAGAAACAACCTGTTTACTGCGCAAGGGTCCTGCCAGGGAATTGGGGTGGAGACATCTCGAAACACAACAAAGCTGCCTTGACCGAGAACACGAGGCTAAGTGAGGCTAGCCATTCAAGATGGTGAAGCAAATTGTTACTGCTGCAGTGCTGCACTACATTCAAGAAGTCGTGCACAGTTGCACCGTGGTAGCCACAAGGGTCTCCATGTTACCCCGTTCAGTGGTCACGCGTCACGCGTCACGGCGGGGTAAGTCTCGGAGTCGAACGCTCGTCTTGTCTGATGGATAACGATATAGATCAGCTCATACAGCGCCAGATGCTCGCGGGTATCGAGATACTCCTAACATTGTACACTGAACTCCACTATTCACCGACGGGCCTCAGGGCCTTAGGTTGTTGTTTGCGCCTGCAGACGATGAAAACAAGGGAAACCAGCAAAACTACAGATACGCCGATAAAGATCCCTGCAATGACCAGCCAGGTCTGACCTGACGAGTGCGTAGAACCTGTTGAACTTGAAGTGTTCAAGTTTTTTGCATTGATGTACAACCAGTAATTGGCATTGGCACTACAGCACGAGGACAGTATCACCTGCAATACGTTAGTTGTCTTGGGCCAGTATAAGCCGCCGAACTCACCGTGGAACCATTGGTGTTATCGTGATCGTACCAACCAAGTGTAGCTGTGCTGTTTGTAGCAACCCTAACATATCATCAAAATCCGGTTTGCATTCGAAGAATCGAGTTACCAACTGGATAAAATTTTGTGCAGATAGTATTGTATACCAGCCGTACGGTGTAGAGCTCTGGACCAGAGCGGAAGACGATTGATCAGGAGAGATGTACGTGTTGTATGCGACGTTTTTGACCGTATACGTGGCATTACTTGATGCCTGTATTTGCCACTTGCGGAAACAGTATGAGGGTGATTCCGTTGTACCAGAAATTATATCTTACTTGTTGCTGAGAGTTGAAATCGCAGGTCGAGACTTGCGGGGGAGACTGGTTATCTGGGAATGTGAGACATCCCCCCACTGCATCATTTTCAAGATAATAGGTGCCGTCTGGCAAGGCCGACATTATGAGAAGAACACGACGGCGGTCTTGAAGTATTGAGGTGGGTCCCACACCTCGATGGTGTCGGAGGACCTCAGGTACGTGCGACTTATATTCTCCTCTTCAAATGCTTACTGACCAATCGGACGTATGCCTTGCATATGCCAGCTGCGATAGAAGCAAATTATGTAACGGTCTAGATTGTTTAGCAAGAGAATTGGCTCCGTGGTTTCAGGTTGATTATGGATAGACTGTACAGTGTAAAGTATTTTGCAACTTACTAGGTGCGAGAGCATACATTCCCCATTAATCCCCCCGGCGACTCGAATGAGCTTTGACCTCCCTCCTCGCTGTGGTTTCAAGTTGGACCATGCAGGGGAACTAGAGGTTGAGAACCTAATTATATCGAGAAACGTTCCTGTTGGCTTCGGCTTCTGAGCTGTGGACGCCGTCAGAAGCCTCGGGATACGTAATGAAACCCACCTGACACGCCCGTCAATATGTCAGGACTCACCGGCTAGATAGTTGTGTGAAACCGTTAAGTTCAATCCTAAATAGTAATACGGCTGTTCTGTCTCGCATTTAGGTCGGTCCAAGATACACGGATGGCTGTTGTGTGTCAGAAAAAAAAGAATAGAACTTTGCCTAATTGATAAGGGATTCGACATAGGTACTCGCAAGTAATGAGTCTAAGATTCACCCTTCATCAGTACGTGAGCTATACCCCAGCTGAGCAAACAAGTTCAATGTTCACTGACGACAGGTAGTGTTTCGAGGTGGTGCTTCAAGTTGCGCTGCCGCCGCCGCAAGACACAACGAACAAGGACAAGTTGTAGTACACATAGTCGAGCTTGGCCCATTGTTACGTTCTATTCGACTTGGTACTGCTCAGGTTTGAAGCATTGATGTACAACCGAAAACACCAATATAGCTGCAGCACGGGTCCGGCACCACCTGAAACATGCTTGTTAGTAGGAATTTGGTCCGGAGACAACGTATACGATGATTGAACTCACCACGGAACTATTGGCGCTACTGTTAATACACGAGTCCGGGTGAAGATGTACTTTCGGAAGTCAACTCAGCACGTCATCAAAGCCCATTTCCACAAAAAAAAAAGGATAAGTCCAAACGCGCAAATTGGTTGATAGTGTAGTTACGTAATAGAACCGTCTTTAGGAAAGGCACCAATGGGTCCGACTGCTATAATACTGGTGAACCTCGCATTCTTTGGATCACAACCTCCTCATGGCTGATATTCTAGCCTTGATTGGCGTGACAAGTGCCAGTTCGCTTGGCATTTTATCGCCCGCATTCAAGGTGGTACAACAGATGGCAGACACGTACATGCATATCAAACTCGGGCAGAAGAGATGCAAGGTCATCATTCAGCGATCGGCCCTCATCATCAAGGAGGTCCACGATAACTCCAAGTGGCGAAATGATCAAATCAACATTACGAAGCTCCAAAAGTACGTACACGATCAATGACGCAACTGGAGTCTGAGCGAGAAGAGGTGTTAACTTGACGTTTTGATTGAATAGGAAATTCGGAGAGATCCAAACCATTTTGCAAAGGCTCGCCGACATGTCGCTCTTCAAAGCCCTACTTCGCTTTGAGGACACTAACAAGGACATTGAGCGTGCAAATCGTCAACTTTCTGAGTGTTTTCAACTGTTTCCAGTAAGTGTGGCAGGTTAAAATCAACCGAAGACTGAACCTTCAGCGTCACACTATTTCTAAGATTGATCTTTCGTTGTACGTCCAATCTCAGAGCAAAGCGGCAATGTCGGATCGAGATTCTCTCCAAGCTCTCCTTAAAACACTCACAGGAAACTACGAGGAAATCCGTAGTCGTTTTGGCATCTATAATGATCAGCAAATAGACCAGGCCATGGCTGTCATGGAACGGGTATGTAAAATTTCAGATTGTACACATTTAGAAGAATTCAAGTTGACTTAACTTAGGAACTGAGGAATGCAAGGGTTACCTCCGAGGAACATATGTCGGTGGAGCTGAAAATCATGCAAAAGAGCCTTGAGTGTATCAAGTCGACAACAGGACGCAGCGTACCGAAACAGAACAAATGGCTTATCACAGAGTACGATCTCCACTATTGTGGTACGATAGGTGGCGGAGGATTCTCGACCGTCTCTAAGGCGCAATTCAGAGGCACGTTGGTTGCAGTAAAGACATTGAAGGACATTGGAAATACGAGAGAGGTTCGTCTTCATTCACTTGGTCGGTTTTTTCTTCGGGCTGTCTATTCATGCGTTGGGTAGGCCCTGGAGAGGGAAATGGAGATATGGAGCACGCTGCGCCATGATCACATCGTCCCATTTTATGGTGCATCCACCTTGACATCACCACCCTATATTGTCTCGCGGTACATGCAAAACGGAAATCTTGTTCAATATCTAGTTAAGACACCAGCTGCGGATCGTACGAAGCTGGTAATTATGTTGGGATAGTTGTGAGTGTTGTTGATAGCTAATTATATTCCAAAGATCCTAGAGGTCTCTCTTGGGATGTACTACCTCCACGAAGAATCTGTCGTTCATGGGGACCTGAAGGGTGTAATACCAATTTATTTCCGCGTGTTCGGAGCTAATATACATCATCTTCTTAGGTGAATGTGTTAGTAGATGATTCTGGCAAGGCATGCATAACCGACTTCGGTTTATCGAGGGTATGCTCTTCCAAGTCAGAGGGAGCCGAGAAGTGCAAGATCGCAGGAACTCTTCGATATTTAGCACCGGAGGCCCTGAAGGGTCAACCTCTGTCTTTTGAAACTGATGTATATGCGTTTGGGATGCTGATCTACGAGGTATTGATGGTTACGAGTTATCCATTTCCCTCTTATGTGATATCCACAGGTGTTCGCAGGAGAGGTTCCATTCATTAGAGAGCCCGACAGCTCGGTGGCGGAAGGTCGTGTTGAACTTCATCGCCCAACATCAAGTAAAGTTTACGAGCACGGTTTCAACGACACACTTTGGCGGTTGCTTTCTGATTGCATATCCCGTGAACCGTTGGCGCGCCCGCGATTTAAGACGATCCAGGAGCATCTCTACTCAATAAAGGAAGCGGAACCATCAGATCTATCAGTCCATGCAGGTACAATTTTGCTAGAAATTTGCATCATCTTCGCTCATATTTCCAGGCCCCATGCTAGATGCTGAGGACAATCGTTTGACTGATTGGGGGCTTGACACCAAAGTTGACACCAAACCGATGACAGTCATGACATCCATTTCGCCCACCGTGTTCGATTCCTCAGCCCCACGCGACGTCAGGACTTCCCGATCATTATTGCCCGTGTGTATCCAGGCGACTCGCAAGTACTTCGGTGTCCAATTCAGCGCCTCACGAGAACCTGGCGTACATCTCGAGGAAGCCGGCACATTCCTGTGGCAACCAATCAGAGCTAAGAAAGGAACTTTGTTATAGTGCGTAATTGGTGTGGTTCTCGCCAACTTGACTTGCTGATCCCCCGTCAGCCAGGACGGAAACAAATTTTGGTATAGGAGTAGCGTTGGCCAAGAGAACAATTCATGGGAATTGTGCGGTAACGACGTTACACTACGCACTGCTTCAATCAATCCTGGGATCTGTCACTTCAGGGACGCCAAAATAGCCCAAAGATGGTACGGGCTGCAGCTGAGCTATGCCCGTGACGGGACTGTGTATGATTTGGGTAAGCTTTTACTTGTGCACCACGGTCCTCGTGTGGCTGAGCCGCGCAGGGACAGTGATCGGTGATTGGTTCTGCACCGAGCGAAGTTGGAGACGGCTTGCACTTGGTAGGATCCAACAAGCCGATCTGGCCGATGGAGATCCAAACACACTGGTACGTGTTTTTTATTTTCCTGAAGACGCGGATTGAATTGCAACGTATAGCCGACCGACCGCTCTTGGAGTGATGTCAAACTGCCTAAACGATGTGTAATATACAACGACGGGGGGACCGAGAACTGCATCGTTTGCATCATAAATCCGGGCAAACAGTCCAGCAAACTCTGTTGCAAACTTGAAGGGCGCAGAATTGTCTTCGAATCCTTTCGACAGCAAAGCGATCAAGTGCCGATAAATGCGAGGGAGGAAATTTACCCGTCGGAAGAATATGCAGCAGTGGCGTTCTCTTTGCTAAACACGGCCCAATTGGGGAAGGCAGCGGGAAAGGGCAACAAATTGTTTCCCCGTTCACTTTAGGCGTATGTACGATCTACGTAGTAGCACCTGCGAATGCGAACAGAATGTCAATGCAAGCTCGCCTCGAGTCAAGGCTGTAAGAGAAATGATGTTAATCCGGTACGTTGACGTACATCTAGAAATTGGCATCATACCCACACCACGAGTAACTTGCATCACTGAAACGGGAGAAGCGTGATAATGTCATACAATCAATTTTTGCTCATTGGGCAGTGATTGTAGAGCATTGTAGAGCGTGTGAAATGAGCAAAAATGTATTATATTCCATTATCACGCTTCTCCTGTTTCAGTGATGTGAGTGCTACCTGAACCGCATTCAATAAAGAAAGTAGTCCTGGACTGGCTGAACCCACTGTGGAACCGTATCCGAGCGAAGACGTACTACTGTTCGTTTCGAACCTAGTATATCATCAAAATCAGCGTCGAGTGAACACAATCAAGTCACCAACGTAGTAAGAGAATTTAGTGGAACTGATGTCAGATACCAGCTGTACGGCGAAGAACTTTGCAATAGAGTGGAAGACAATAGATCAGGGATGATGTACGTGCTGTATGAGAAGTTTTTTGACCGAAAACGTGACACTGCTCGATGCCAGTAATTCCCACTTGCAGAAACAGTCTGAGGGTAAGTGTCTCGGATGTACGCGGTTATATCTGACCTGTTGCTGTAAGACTCGAGTTGTTGCTTGCGCCGTGGTCGTCGGATATATGTAACAAAGACATCCACTGACCCGCCGAGCTTGGTGCGACGCGGAGTCGTTAACGTTGATCGAATCTCTGAACAGGTTCCTAATCGTAGACCAACACAACACAGGGGTGCTGGGCAGAGGCTTCGATCCTTGCGGCTTTTGTGAATTACCTACTGCAAATTGTTACACTCGCTTGTAGCACATTGGTTGGGCTGAGAAGAGACGGCCTCGAGGAGCCGAATATGATAATGCGCATAGTCGAGGTTATGCATAACGAGTAAAAGCCTACGTTTTCGTTTGTCGTACGATGAATCAGTAACATCCGCTCTCCTCCGACCATGATAGCTCATCTGGCGCGGAATACCATCCACTCGGCCCACCAAAATGCCATCCCCATCAAGCGATCAACGTCGACGCGGTAGTGGCGTCATATTTGAAGTTGGGTTGAATGACCTGCTTGGTCTTGTAATACCTCGCCAATCGGTGAATTCGACTCTCGATGAGAATGAGGCGGAACTTGGAGTCCTTGTCTTTTCGATTGACTTCGAGGTGTTTGCGGACAGCGATGGCTTTTTTGATGAGGTGGTAGAGGTCTTCGGGGATGGAGGGTGCGAGGGCTGTTGCGCAGCATCGCAAAATGATGGCACGGGTCAGGGGTCGGTAATCGTTGCTCACGGATAAAGAGGAACCCGCACGTACAGTTTTTCTTCAACACCCGTAGGATCTTGTTACCGGTGACGAAGCGCACCTGGGGGATTCCGTACGAGTCACGGAGAGCGACACCGATTTGGGATGGAGTGAGACCCTTGCGGGCGAGTTTGATGATGTGTTCGACGACTTCATCGGGGGTGGTCTTGAGCCATGATGGTGGGGTACGGCGGTATGGAAGGGCAGAGGAAGCTAAGAAAGGTTCGGTGCTGGATCATATGAGTGGGGTAGTTCGACGACGCACAGATACCCTTTCCGGGAGCGTGCATACGACCCATGATTGCTCTGAAAATTGTCAACGACGTCGTAGAGGATGGGCACAAGGACCACGTACAGATTTTGGCGACGTTGAACAAAGTCTTGAGGATGCCTTGGATGGGGGAGCGATGGCACGGTGTGTCACGCGTGACATTGTGGCTTGTGATACTGTACAGTTGAAAACCTTAATCTGTTAGTCAGCTTGTGGATGTGGATGGCCCCGAACTGGACACTGCTCGCCATCCTCAAGACCGACCCCCCGCCGGTGACGACGATCTCGAACCATGTGCGTACATCCAGCTCACTCTCGTCTTCGACGTCGATGCTGACAATCTCACCAGGATGAAGCTTAACATAGCCAGTGAGTATGTGCGCTAGATCGCCCGTGCGTACGCTCATCGTCGCGTGCAGACCCCGCCACCGGCCAACAAAAAATCGTCAATGTCGAGGAGGAGCGGCGCTAGTACGTCAAAAACCCTCCTCTCGCGTCTCTCTCTCATCTCCGCCCAGCCGCATCTTTTTCGACAAGAAAATCTCCCAAGAAGTCGAGGCTGACTCACTAGGCGATGAATTCAAGGGTTACATTGTCCGTGTCACGGGTGGGAACGACAAGCAAGGATTCCCCATGAAGCAGGGTGTTCTGCTTCCCCACCGTGTCCGTCTCCTCCTCTCCGATGGACACTCGTGCTACCGCCCTCGTCGCAATGGTGAGCGCAAGCGCAAGTCCGTCCGTGGGTGCATCGTCGGTCCCGATATTACCGTCCTCTCCCTCGTCATCGTCAAGCAGGGCGAGGGTGAGATCCCCGGATTGACGGACAGCGTCCTCCCCAAACGACTCGGTCCCAAGCGTGCGACCAAGATCAGAAGGTTCTTCAACTTGGGCAAGGATGACGATGTAAGAAAGTATGTTGTCCGACGGGAGGTCAAGAGCTCGAAGAAGGAGAACGCCAAGCCCTCCACCAAGGCGTGAGTTGCGATATTAATCATCGCGGTCGTCAGCTCATTTGGATTCGCCAGGCCCAAAATCCAGCGACTCGTCACTCCTATCCGCCTGCAACGCCGCCGTCACCTCCGTGCCCTCAACCGTCGCCGGTTCGACCGTCAGAAGGAGCAAAAGGCAGAATACGAGTATGTTCCAACTGAAGCGCCTCCTTACATGTGCTCACCCAACCTTGTATCTCCTAGTGCCCTTATGCAAAAACGTGTCGCAGAGAAGAAGGCCAAGGTTGC
>JBBPRZ010000128.1:0-11814 GCA_038093335.1 Boletus chippewaensis | reverse complement strand
GGCAGTCCGAGAGTGATGCGAAGTCCTAACCGATGTCCAAGTCCGATGTCCAAGTCCGAGATCTGTTCGGGTGTCTGTATAAGAAGAGATTCGAGATAAGTGAAATGAAATAGTATTAGAATAGGAAAGGAAATAGTTCGCGAAGTTTTGCGAGTGTCCTGCTCGACTTGTCTTCATCGCGCTTCTTTTGACATCTGTTCTTCTTTATCCCAAAAGTGTACCAAGTACGAAATCCCATCAAGTCGGACTTGCCGGATCATGATGCGAGATGTACCGGACTTGAGAATAAAAGTAAGTAATGGGCGTGGCGTCTCTTCACGCGGTAGAAGATAAATGCGATCGTTTGATAGTGATGAGGAGAGACACTGTGTTCAAAATTAGATGGCGTCGAAAGTGAAAGAGTGACTTTGTTTTTGTTTTGTGTTGTGTTCGTATAGTAAGTGTCTGTATAGTGAGTGACGTTGTTCTGTGTTTTTGGACTTTGTTTTGTTTGATTCGAGAGAGTCACCGGACTAAACCCGGGGTGAAAGCGAGATCTTCGGACTAATGCCGAGGTGAAACGGATATCTCCGGACTAATCCCGGGGTAAGAGAGAGACGTATCGTAAGATGGCTTTATTGTTTCTCAGTCGAAATCGACTGATCCTGTGTCTTCTTCGTCTAGCTCAACTGCGTCTTCTCCTGCCAGTTTGTCCAAGTCTTCCTCGTCAAGTCCGGTGAGATCTGTAACGGAGGTAGTAGTCTCGGATCGAGGATAATAAGGAATCAAGCGAAAGGCTGCATAACGAAGTTTCGAGACTGAACCGTCTAACTCAGCCAGCAGGTAGGATCCTCCAGTAGTGCGTCGAACGACTACCATTGGACCTAAGTATCTGGGCTTCGTCTTTCGATTAAGCTCTTTTTCGATGCGCGAGTTTCGGACTAGGACAAGACTTCCGGATTTGAAATCGAAGTCCTTAATCCGATTCTTGAACTCGGCGATAAATTGTTTGATAGATGCGAACCGAGACTCGAGGACTCGCTTCTGTATAGATGCGAGATCCTCTTGACGCTTCTGGAGCTGTCGGGCTCTCCAGGCGATAAGTCCGGTTGCAGAGGATGGATCTAGATCGGGGAGAGGAACGAGAAAGGTAGCTTCAACAAGATCAAAAGGAAAGAGAGGTTCGACGCCATGGACCATATAGTATGGGGATAGTCCGACGGATTTAATGATTGTTACTCGCTCAGCCCAAAAGACCGAGTGAGTAGAGCGAGGCCAATGGGACTCCTCCCCCAGGCAACTTTTCATGATGGCCTCCCGGACATCATAGTGACGCCGTTCAACGATACCATTCGCTTGAGAGTTGTAGGGGGAGATTCGGATATGTCGGATATGATACTTCTCTGCGAGGTAGTCAAGGGCTTGGATAAAAGCCGGACCATTGTCAGTAACGATCTCGGATATAGCACCCCATCGACAGAGGATGTCTTCGAAGATAAAGGATGCGAGGGCATGCGCGTTCTCGGAACGAAGAACGCGCCACTCCGGATACGCAGTTAATGCGCACCGAGCCTGAACAATGTATCGGTAACCACTCGCGCGAGGCATGACCATGGTATCAAGGTGGGCCTTGTGAAAAAGACCACCAACGACTGGTACAGTCGGAGGGATATGAAGCCGTTGGGTCTGTCGGACTTGACATTCGTGACAAGTCCGAACAAACCATTTGACATCGTTGAGAAGGAAAGGCCACCAGAACCGTAAAAGAAGACGTGTCCGGACTGTGTAGACACCTTTGTGCCCGAGGTCATCGTGTGCCTCCCGAATCAGTCCGTAGCGTTTCTCGTATGGAACTACCAATTGGTGACGCCCATTGGGTTCGCGACGCCAAAGGTTGCCGTTGAGATAGAAGAATTTTGTTGCAGCATGGACAAAGGATGTCCAATCCGAGTCTGGAATGTCAGCAGGACGAATGCGAGTATTAAGGAAATCGCGAATGCGATCCATCCTAGCGTCCTTTTCAAGGGACTTGGTGGATCGAGGAAGAGCAGAGTCATTCGGACTTGAGGGTGCGACGTCGGTGTCGTCACCTTCCGAAGTCCGAAAGCAGGATAGATAAACCGGATGAAGTCCGGGAGAATAAGGAGAGGTTCTGCTAGCAGTACGTGCTCGAGGCAGAGAACGCTCGTTGAGAAGGACAATAGAAAAGGAATACGCATCATCTAACCAATCCTCGAAATTATCGGTCTCGGGTGGGTCGAGCGAGGAAGGTGGTCGACGAGAAAGACCATCCGCACCCGTGTGCTTTTCAGCAGGAACATGTACAAGTTTGAAGGAAAACAAAAGGATCCCTGCGATCCATCGATTGATGGTCGCGTTGGGTTGGAGATCCGGATTGTTGATCATGCCTTTCACATACTTGGCGTCCATTTCGACGGTGAAGTTGGCAAGTCCGAAAATGAAAATGCGAGCAGCGCGAAGAGCACGAAACAATCCATAAAGCTCGAGCTTCGCTTGTGAATAGCGACTCTCAACCTTAGTGAGGCTGATAGACCCGAAGCGATTCGGATAACGCTTGCCATTGTCCCCTACTTGCAACAGAATATATCCGACTGCGATGACAGAAGTGTCAACTGCGAGGATAACTTCGCGACCACATTCGTAGTCGATGCGAAGAAGCGCGGGGGACTTAATGATCTCGTCCTTCAGACGTTGCATAGCGTTCCTTTGTGGTTCCTCCCATGTAAAGGGGGTCCCTTTGCGAGTGAGATCGACCAAGGGACGAGCGATCTTCGCATAGTCCTTGATAAAGATTCGGACTACACCGCACGTACCCAAGAATCCTCGGACATGGGTGAGTGTTTGACACTCAGGCCAGTCTCGGATCTTTTGGACCTTGTCCTCGTGAGGGACACGACCCTCGAAGGTGCATTTGTGACCGACGACAGTCGCATCAGGGGCTGCGAGAACGAATTTCTTCGCAGATATGGTGATCCCCACATTCTGTAAGCGCTGTATAATGCGGTGAACAACAACAAGATGATTCCAAATGAAACGGCGAATGCCAGGATTCTCGGGTATGGTCTCGTATGAACCATCCTCGAGTTGATAACGCGAAGTCTCGGACTTGATCGGAAGATCATCCAAGAAGGGCATAGTGTGCTTTGGGATCTCATCTTGTAAGATGAAGCACATATCGCCCTGATATACCTGTGTGGCGTTAGTGAAACCCATAGGAACAGCAGTGATTCGTTGTGGACCCATAGGGGAACCGAAAGTGGTCAAGTCCCGAGAGTCCGGATGAAGCGGACGTTGATCATAGCCTGCGAAAAGGTCAAGCATAGCATATACGGCATAACCGCCAAAGGATTCAGCGAAGTGTTCAACGAAAGGAGGAACGGATGAGTCTCGGATAGTAACCGCGTTCAAGGGTTGTAGATCGTGAACGAGGCGAAGGGACTTCCCATCCTTCTTGAATACGCAGAACCAGCGAGAGCGGTATGCTGCGACGGATGGTTCGTACACGCCGGAAGCAATGCGGTCCTTTATGATCTGGATCGCTTCTTTCCACATAGAAGGGGGAACGGGAATGTTCCGTAGTGCCCATGGCTCGTGGGGGATAGTCGGGATTTTGACCGGAGGAAAGCACCGCTCATCAAATCGTCCTCGCTCGGTTGGAACCCAAGCGAAAGCCGACTCATGTTCACGGACAATCCAACGGACTAGTTTTAATTCCTCCGGCCAAAGCCAGTTGGCCGGATCGAGGTCTAAAGCGTCAGCGCGTTCCTGAGTGAAGCGAACTCCAGGAACGAAATCAGGTGGATGGGTAGGAAGAGGTTTAAGTCCGGCGAGTGGATCGTCGGGTAGACGTCGGATAACGCGATACTCGTCCTCCACTGGAGCAACGACGGATCGGACTTTCTTGGCCACTGGTTTATAAGCCAGAGAATGAGCCAAAGAATGTCGAAAAGCATAAGAGTGGTATATCTCGGAAAGAGCAGGCATAATAGAAGGATGAAGAACGGAATGCGTAGAGGAAAGGAAATCATATAAAGGAGACTTGGCAAACGTGGTTAGTGGCTTATAAACGGGAGAGGATAGAGTGACAGATGAAATCGATGGCGCGAGTGCCTCGGACTTCGAGGAAAACGATCGGAATAGAGACGCGGATATGGAAGGACGAAGAAAAGGAAAACAGTGTTCAAATTCGGATGCGCGGGTTCGGTTTTCTCCCCATCCGTCAGGAGGATCATCGATGCCTAAAAACCCATCTCCACCACCGTTTGGTGGTTTTGACAGTGCATACCACGACGACATCTCGGACAACCTTCCCGCCATGGACGGGTTGGAAGCTTATACTCTTTTCCGGTATTCGGATCATGCAAAGTGATGTCCTGACTACCATCCGGATAGTCGTTCGTGGTAGCGCTAACAAGACAATGAAATGGTCGTCCGAGCAAAAGGTCAAAATTGGCCTTCGCTAGGACTTGGACTTGGAGGCATACTTCGCCTGTTCCGAAGTCTAAAGCCAGATTCTCCAAAACCCCTAGAGTAGCGTCAGTAGTAGTGTTCGCAGATGACATGTGCATGATGTGATCAGATCGGACTGGAAGTCCGAGACTTTCCCACACCCGTTTGGGCATGGCTACGATCTCGGATCCGGAATCCAGGACGCAAGTGATCGTTTGATCAGTACCTTTCACCTTAGCATCGATGGAACGCAAAGGTACGCTGTGATGAGCGACAATGGTCCCATCGTCGCTTCGGTGTACCTGATCTCCATAAGCGCGATGAACAGCGCCCGGATCACGTCCGTGAAGCTCATTGATCTGTACCTCGTTAGCGTTAACAACTCGCTTAACTGTAGTGAGGTCTCGGATTTGCCTCCTGAAGTCCGGAGCGACAGCAAAGAGATCCTTGACCGGTACTGGGATGCTAGTCCCAAGCACCCGTTCAAGGACTCGTTTCGGAGCTGCCTCGTCCTCCAGAGGAAACGAGTATCTATACTGTCCCTGGGGGACAGGTGCGAAAGCCGGATTAGCAGCAGGAGGATGAGAAGAGAAATTGCGAGATGATTGAGGAAGTCCGGATGAAGGTCCGGACTTGGCTATAGCAGGGGCTATCCCGCTCGAGGCTGTATCCCCTTGGATAGACTTGGGGACACTGACTGGGGGTGTAGCAGGACGCGCAGGTACATCGCTAGAGGATTTAGAAGCTTCCTGAAGCTCTGGAGAGATTATTTCCAATTCCTCAGAGACGGTCGCAGTCCGAGGATTAGGACGCGCACTACGTCGAGGTGGAACCTCAACGCCGTCGAATCGGACTCTCTTTCCTTGCGTACCCTTTGAAGCACCATCCTTTGGACCCTTATCAGCTTGGAATGTCGCCCAAGCCTTAGCGAAGTATGGCTGGAAGTCCGGATCAGTATAAGCAAGCGCAGAATATGCGCCCCTCTCTTCGGTCTCGGTAAAGAAAGCAGCAGGATCGATGTCAAGGATCGCATCCACACTCGGATATGTCGCGGTCAAAATGCCAGCGGTCATATGAGGGGGTGGATCCCTAACGAAGGTTGACACAGAAGAAGAAGAAGAAGAAGCAACAGGAGCGGAACTTTGCGCGAGATGATCCACACTGTCCCTGAGGCAATTGCACCCAGGTAGGCGAGGTATCCGAGAACCATCGGGTAAATATAAACGTCCGTCGGATCCGCGTACCAGTTTCCCAGTAGCGAGATACTCAGTGGCGTGGGGGCACTCCCCGATGAAATGACCAAATCCGGCACAAAATGCGCATATGCGCGAAGCTCGCATTGGTTGTTGGGACGTCGTATTAACTTCCCGCTTCATTGCTGGAGCAGGAGGAGGTACGGTCGTCGCAACAGGAGTTGTAGGTGCTACTGGGGCACGAAAGGAATGTCCCCCAGATGGTGCGCCCGAGGTTACAGGCGCTGCCTAAATGGCAGATCTGAGCGCCGATCCAGTAAGAAGAAACTTAGCTGTTAGTGGTGCTAGATGATGTACCGGAAAATGGTAGGACGACATCACCTTCTTGATGTAACTGGCAGGCTGGGGATGGGAAAGTGTAAGAGGCTCACAAGAAGGGGCAATGTGGGGACTAAAATAAATTTAGGACTCATAGTAACACAAACATATGACTACAGTGGTGCCAGGTCATACATCATGTAATAACTGGTTTGAAATCAGCACACGTACCAGGCTGGTGTTGAAGAGTCATATGCCAGGGACGAGACGCGGGCAACACGGAACGGAGCGGCAGGTGTTGTTCGTGATAACAGACAAGGTACAGTAATACAGGCAGCGGCAAGATAAACGAAGTACTGTATAGTTCTTATGTAAGCAGTAGCGTAACAAATGATTCTACTACAACAGCTGGAACCACGGGTTTCAACCCTTACCTTATTGCTGGTTATCGCTGATCAAAGTCCATTGGAATCAACCATCCACATTTCATATCCAATCAGAAGACTTTAATCACCACCTGCCACAGTCATGTTTTTTCCACCACACACATCCATACATGCCTGTGCTTCTGATTCAAGAATATTCAAATGCAAGTCAGACACAGCCATAGACATAAGCTTCTCTGAGTACTCATAATGCTTGAAGTAGATGAGATCATTCACTGAATCGATAAGGGCATCAAATGACTGGAAAAAACCTCTTGGTCATGTTGGTGAAGAGAGCAGAGCAACTTTTGATGATGTTCAGCTTCTTTGAGCTCCCACGCTGATGCCATCGTACAAAGACATCTCATCTCACAGTCAGCCTCCTTCATAAGTACAGCCTCTTGGAGTGCCACGTCAGACAGGTGAGAGGCTCTGATGCCCTATGCTAAGAGGTTCCCTGCCTGCAATTATATTGGCAAAAGCACAATACCACAATATGTGAGGACTGAGGACAAACCTTCTCAATGTCCCCCAGGCTGATGTCCAAATCTCCCCCCCTCTAACATTCTTCTAGAAGGAACACAGCTCCAGGATAACATGCAAGATGGGAGTTGGATACAATACTTGAGATAGGGGGGGTAATGATATGGGTTCGCTTCCATGATGCAGCAAAGAGTCCATGATTGCAGAAGTATTGTCTGAGCTGGTAAGGGTGCTTGTGGGTGATGGTGGGGTAAGTGAGCCATTATCTGAGAGGAATTCCTTGCATTGCAAAACATTAGAAACTCTGAATTGAATATAGTCTAAAAATTGATAGGCCCTATCTCTAGGTCCTCAGTTTCATAATTGTATACCATTATGCCACATCTTGCAGGTGATGGTGGGACAGTGGCAGAGAGATATGCAGTGTTTTAACCACTGGCACTACCATAGTAATGAGCAATAAACCTTATTCAGACCTCTGAGTAAACAGTAGAACAAATAATATGTCCAGAAAAAAAAATACTAACTCCCCCTCATCCATGTTACCTGTCTCTTATACCCAACTTCAATATACATGCCTGAAACCAGAATGGAATTGCTGGTTGAAAAATCAATTTGGATTAACACAACATCTCCATGCCAAGCACCCCTGCTTGCCCACTTCACCTGTTCACTCCCAGTTCCCCCTCCCGATCCCAACTCCTCCCAAATCAAAATTGGAGGAAGAGGAAGAAGAACAGTTTCCTTCTCTGTTCCCAAACTTTAATATTAAATACCAAAGTTCTGACAATGCTGTGCTACAAAACTATCATCTGACATTAACAGGTTTGATGCATTTGTTTTTGTATAGAACTATTCGTTGAACCTTTTACTATGTTTCACAGGGCGTCCATGCGACTCAAACAGAAATTTTCTACTTGGTGTCCCTCCATCAAACCTGCGTTCTGGTAACAATTGGAGTCCATTCCATGATTGGCTCAAGTTTGAACTCACCGACTTCCTCTATTCCCAAAACCAGATGCCAGCACAGCAAATTGATACCCTACTGGATATATGGGCTGAATCCCTCCGCAATGCTTGGGCCAACCATTGTATGTGAATCACAGAGACCTTTATAAGACAATTGATGCCATAGAGCATGGTGATGTGAAATGGGACTGCTTTTCCGTAAAATACACAGAACAACAAATGGACTTGTGCCATGAATGGAGAACACCTATGATGTCTGATACGAGTGTCCTTGTCAGACCATTCATAACTTGCTTGCAAATCCCTGCCTTATCTCCAAAATGGATTATCAGCCATACTGGGAATACAATGCATATAAAAATGAACATTGCTTTCAAGATTTCATGTCTGGTGACTGGGCCTGGGATGAGGTGGTTAGTTCAATCCCTCTTCTATTTTCATGTGTCATTAACATTATTACAGGACAGGATTGTTCAGGATCATCCGGAATGTAAGGGTGTGACATTTATTCCTGTCATCTTGGGGAGTGACAAGATGACTGTATCTGTGGCTACTGATCAACACAACTACTACCCATTGTACTTATCTATTGGTAATATGCACAACAGTGCAAGATGAGCACACCAAAATTGTGTTGCTCTCATTGGTTTCCTTGCTACTTCAAAGAGTGAGTTGGTTGGTATATTTCTTGACAATCTGCTGACCAAGATCAGCAATGTGTGAGGAGGCCAAGATGGCACACTTTTGCAAGTTCCACTGCCAGCTATCTCATGTCACCCTAGCTCATATTCTCAAAGTTCTGAAACCTTTCATGACACACTGGGAGGTGGTCTGATGTAGTGATCACTACTAACTAGTCATTTATGGGCTTGGACCCTACATTGCTGTGAGGAACAGGTGCTGTTGGCCTGCATTGTTTGAAACTGGTGTGCAAGGTATGTGGCTCAATTTCAAGTGCTTCCGACCCATTTCAACTCAATTTCCCAAGGTGCCTTGGACACTGGACAAATCTTGATGCAAGTGGATTGTGGCGATCCTGCAATCATTTGGAATTGTTGATCAAAGAGTTGGATTTGGAAACCCTATGGAATGAGTTTGACATCATGGGCAATCTCATTGTGAATTTGTCTATTATACTCATGGTCCCTACTCATCTTTGACAGCCATTTACAAATGATTTCCCTTATGCTGACATTTACTGCCTTCTCTCCCTTGACATCTTGCATCAACTAATCAAAGATACATTCAAGGATCACCTGGTGGACTGGGTCAAAAAATACTTGGTTATCACATATGGCCAAAAAAAGCTGACATAGTTCTGGATGACATTGATCGCCAGTATATTTGTCCCACTGAATGTGTGCCCAAGACAAATTACTAATACTACATTGTGGTATTGCTGCAGTGGCCTTGTTTGCAGGACTCTGTCGGTTTCCTCAAGGTCGCCATTTCAAGCAATGGAGAGGTGACAATTCCAAGGCACTCATGAAGGTTTGTATTCATATTGATTTGCTCTTTGATATCAACATTCATACTACAAAGGTCTATCTGGCCACTATGGAGGGCTATGTACCATGTGATGTGGTGCTAACCTTTCACGTATTCTTGGAGTTCTGTTACTTGATATGCAAGAACATCATCACAGATTCTGATCTTGTTGTTCTACAAGATGCCCTCTCCCAATTTCATCATTTTTGTGAAGTTTTCATAACAGCTGACATTGTGCAATCTTTATTGCTTCCTCATCAGCATTCCCTCTGTCACTATGTCGAATTGATAAGACTTTTTGGCACTTCAAATGGCCTATGTTCCTCTACCACAGGGTTGAAGCATGTGAAAGCTATCAAGATGCCTTACCAGTGTTCCAGCCACTACCAGGCATTGGGACAAATGCTTGTCATCAATCAGCAACTTGACAAGCTCACGACCACATGGATCAACTTCCAAATGCACAGTATGTTAATCTCATGGGCAAGATCCTTGTCATTAGGACAAACAAATATTCTGGGTGCCCTGGGTATGTATGTGGTGTCCATACTCTCATCCCATTTACTAATGATGTTTATTATAGTACAGTGCAATGAAATGCAGCACCAGTTGGATCAACAGCAGGACATCCAGTTGTTCCATAAATATTTCTTACCTTCCGAGGGGCAAACTGGACGAAGAACTATACATGGACTTCCCTGAAGGCTTTATGCCCGCTCATCTCAAGGGAAAGGTCTTAAAGTTACTACGCACCTTATATGGCCTCAAACAAGCAGGATTAGCTTGGTGGCGCGAACTTGATCAATTCATGAAAGAACTCAGCTTCATGCGCATTAAATTAGATGCTGGCCTATCCATCTATTGCAAAGGCAAAGAGCTCGTCCTAGTGATTATCTATGTAGACGACGCCATCTTCTGTGGCCCTAACAAACCCTTTGTAGACAGGGTTAAAGCCGCATTCATGAAAAAATGGGACTGTCGCAACTTAGGAGAAACACATGAATTCCTAAGAATGAACATATGTCAAGACGGTCAAACCATTAAGATCGACCAGCGAGAATACCTTGACAAAGTCATAGAGCGATGTGGCATGACTAACGCAAAAATCGCCAACACCCCTCTCCCTCAGGGTTATTACCCAGAGAAGAACGACTCCCCTGTCAACCCGGAACTTCAGACGCAATTCCAGACAGTAATTGGATCGTTACTGTACCTCATGATTGGTACAAGACCTGACATCGCATATGTGGTTACCCAACTCGCCCGCATGTCTGCCGACCCATCAGAAGAGCACCTTAACAAGGCCCTATACATTTGCAGGTACCTTCTTGGTACCCGAGATTATTCACTTGTATACAATGGCAAATCCGGCAAAGGCATCATCACCTGCACTGACTCTGATTGGGAACAAGACAAAGTCATGTCTCACTCGCAAACAGGTTTCTACCTGAAATTTGCGGATGGTGTGTTCTTGTGGAACTCACACTTACAAAAGACCACTGCTCTGTCTTCTACAGGAGCTGAGTACATGGCTTTGAGCAACTGTATGTGCCAGGCTATATGGATACATCAAATGATGGAGGAACTCAGCTATTGCCTTGGACCTATTCCCGTTTGTGGTGACAATCAAGGATCACTATTTATAGCACAAAATCCTGTTACTGAAAAACGATCCAAACACATCCAGATCCGCTACCACTTTGTATGTGACGCTGTGATGCTATGGAAGCAGGTAGAGCTACTCTTTATCCCAGGAACTGACACTCCCACAGATATGTTCACTAAGAACCTTGGACATGTCAAGTTCAAGGAACTATGTACTTCTCACTTGATATCTACGTATCTACCATATACTAGACAAGGGGGAGTGTTGAAAGGACACGTACTTGATGTCATGTGACCTGCTTATGTAATCAGTAATAGTAGTATATAAGACTCCACTGAGTCTGAATACAATATAACTCTCTTGATCTCTTACCACTATCATCTCTGAGTACCCGCTTCCAAAGGTAAGTGCTCATCGGGCAGTTTCTCTCTGTCTGGTGTTCACACCAGGTAGATGCTATTGCAACAGTTTTACTGAGTGATGGGTATGCCCTCAGCTCAAAGCCCATCATGAGAGAAAACAGAGTCTTTCCCATTACTGAATGAACGGAGGAGTTGTGGCAGAACTGCGCCATTGGTAATAAGTCCGACCATCAGGTGGCATCCCCTTGGCAGAAGACCCGAAGATAGGTTTCCAGTTCTTGATTGACTCATTCCATTTCTCCGTCCGTTTGAAGGTGATAAGCGAAGAAAAGGAGTGGATTATATTGCAAGAGCCTTGCCAGTTCTAGAGTGAAGGTGGAGGCAAACTGTGGACTGTGGTCTGAGATAACCTTGCATGGAGTGTAAAATGGAGAAAGACCTTTTCAAAGAATAGCTGCACAACGCGCGCGGAGTCCACGCTCTTGTGAGTTGGGGTGAAAATTACCCCCTTTGTAAGGCCA
>JBBPRZ010000127.1:0-11817 GCA_038093335.1 Boletus chippewaensis | reverse complement strand
TTACAAGAAGTCTTCAGTTTCAAAATTCGTGGTGCCTACAACTTCATGGCAAACATCCGCGAGGAAGATCGATGGATGGGTGTCATCACATGCAGTGCTGGTTAGTGTGCGTGCTTTGCATGCGCGTTCACCAGCGGCTCATTCGTATATTCCCCCTTCAGGCAATCACGCCCAAGGCGTCGCCCTCTCCGGAACAAGACTCGGCATACCATGTACCATCGTCATGCCAAATGGGACCCCCTCCATCAAGGTCGCCAATGTACAGCGTTTAGGTGCAAAGGTCGTCCTTCACGGATCCGACTTTGACGAGGCCAAGGCAGAGTGTGCACGTCTTGCAGCAGCACGCGGCCTTACGTTCGTCCCTCCGTATGATGACCCTTTGGTTATCGCTGGCCAAGGCACCACCGCCATGGAAATCCTCAAACAATTACCTGATTCCGACAGCCTGGACGGTATTTTTGGTGCCATTGGTGGTGGTGGTTTGGTTGCTGGCATCGCCGAATACGTCAAACGCATCGGAAACCCGAAGACTAAAATATATGGCGCGGAAACTATCGACGCCGATGCCATGTATCAAAGTTTGAAAAAAGGGCATCGTGTGACGCTTCCCGAAGTTGGTCCGTTTAGCGATGGTACAGCTGTCCGACTGGTCGGTGCAGAGCCGTTTCGCATTTGCCAGCGACTCCTGGACGAAATTGTTCTCGTCAACAACGATGAGCTTTGTGCTGCGATCAAAGACATCTTCGAGGGTATATTTTTGCAGTGTTTCGCACCACTTGGCTTTCCGGTGACCAGTCGTTTGTTGCAGAAACCAGGTCGATCACTGAACCTGCGGGGGCCCTCGCTCTTGCTGGATTGAAGCGTCACATCATCACCAACAAATTGATTGGTGCTCAGCAAAGGTTTGTTGCGATTGTCAGTGGTGCAAACATGAACTTTGATCGTTTGCGATTCGTCGCCGAGCGTGCGGAACTCGGTGAAGGTCGAGAAGCCTTGTTGAGCGTTGAAGTTCCCGAGAAACCCGGCAGGTACATCGATCCTATAGTTCTGTCATCACTCCCTCATAGCCTCGAACACAGTTTCTTTGATCTCCACTCGATCATATACCCTCGATCCGTCACGGAATTCGCCTACCGGTACAGCTCGCCGGATCTTGCGCATATCTTCCTTTCATTCAAACTCGAGTCCTCGTCACGAGCGAAAGAAGTGTCGGCAGTGCTGGATGCTATTCAACGAAAAGGATTCAAGGGGTTTGACATTAGCGACAATGAAATGGCCAAGACCCATACAAGGTACATGGTTGGCGGATGCCGGGTTGTACCAGACGAACGCCTATTTAGATTTGGTGGGTCTGAAATTCTTGAGTTTATCTGACTGTCCAAACGTAGTCTGCACCTTTAGAGTTCCCCGAACGGCCTGGGGCACTGCGCAAGTTCCTGGAAGGTCTTCGACAAGGATGGAATATCTCCTTGTTTCATTATCGCAACCATGGCGCAGGTCAGTCATTCATAACGGAGCCAACGGCATCGCTGAGCTTGCACCTTAGATGTTGGCAGGGTGTTGACGGGGATTCAAGTGCCTCCTCAAGACTACGATCAGTTCCAGCAATTCTTGGACAAGTTGGGGTATTATTACGAGGAGGAAACGAACAACGACGTATACAAGCGATACCTCAGAGGCTGAATGTGGTGGGTCCTGGTGGCTCATTGATTTAGAATTTTGTCGGCTACCTTGGGGGAGTGGGAAATAGTTCAGGTACATAGAGCAATTTTAGACACTGACTCGACAATCATGCTGGTCTCCGTCGCCCGCATCGCTGGACGACATTTCCGTCATTCACGCACGCTGTTTGTCTCTGCTCCGAATGCATTGTCCGACCCGTGGCCCCTTCCTCATACTCCCCAGCATCTCTCCAGTACGACCACACCAGCTGACCTTCCCGCACCTGAGCCACTTCCTCGTCTAAATGAATCAATCGAAACAACGCGTGCACGCCTCCTCTACCAGTCGCGTAAACGCGGCACGCTCGAGAGCGACCTTTTGCTGAGCACGTTTGCCCGAGATCACCTCCCCACCATGATCCATGCTGAGTTGACCGAATACGACAAGGTAATTATCCCCTCTCCTAATGGTCCTCATACACTTATCCTCTGTTTGTAGTTGCTCGACGAACCCGACTGGGACATATACTACTGGTCGACGGGTAACCGCACACCGCCTGAACGATGGTCCGATTCTCCCATTTTGGAGAAGCTCAAGGTGCATGCAAGGAATGAGGGAAAGGTCGTGCGGAAAATGCCTCCTCTGGAATAGCAGCCTCTCCAGTTCATGGGTGTCCAACTGACAGCATATTGTCCAAAATACCAACTACATGTTGTCTGGGGTATGATTGGAATTCACAGCAGGACGATCGCAGGGTGCGGAGGAGGCAAACGATGTTTACTGGGTAGGTATATGATACAGTTCTAGAACGTCAAGCACATGTTTTAAGACGTGTACAGGATGCACATCCTAGCGGACTGTGAGTAGTTTGGCAGACGACTAACTCAATCTGAACCCACCACGAGTCAATGGGTGCCATTCTGTACTTTTCCATAGAAATTGTCGAAAAGGACATAGGCAGTGAACGCGACTGCGGCTATTCCGAAACCGGGGAACATGCTGGAAAACATGGCGCGATTGGAGAAAACTGGGTGTTTCCGCCACGCTTCTTTCTTGGCCCATGGATCACGGAAAAGTGGCAGGTTGGCCATGCTGTGGGGCACGCTGACTGAGCACGACGCCAAAGCGTCCCTTTAAGATCTTGTACTGACCTGGTACTGAAACGGAGTGTGGTGTGCCGCTGTTTCCCCACTCCGTCCCCACCCGCTGTTCCAAGGTCACGTGCACAATCACTTAGGGCAGGTCTAATCTGGACTTGTGATTTCAACAGTCACAGCTCGGCAGAAGGCAGCTTCCTTGACTTGTCTCTCTCTCCGCGTTCCTCCGCCTCTGCTGTACATCTTGACCTCAAACCCATTCCCTCTGGACCATTTCCTGCATTCTTTGACCTTCCCATGTCCTCAGACGAAGAATTACCACTGACTGCCCTTGCTGGCGCTAACGGGAGAAGCCACGTCATAGTCAACGCCAACGGTCACCCTAACGGTGATGCAGATGACTCTCCAATGAGCGAAGACGACATGCCTTTGGTATGTGTTCGTTCAGTCCACCATATTTCACAATTCCCCTGTAATTTTCTGCTAGTCCCAGGCCAATGGTATTCAAGCGCCCGGCAAATCACGCCCACGAAAACGTGTTGCAGTCCAGGACTCTGACAGTGAGGGCGATGATATCCCACTCGCTTCCTCGCCAGCTAAGAAGGCCAAACCTGCTGCCGTCCATCGCGTATCACATGCTACTGCCAATGCTTCCAATGGGAAGACAGAAAGTGACAGTGACGCTGCCCTGGCTACCGTCAAACGAAAACGCGCTCCAAATGGCAAGGCTAAAGCTCCGCCGGCGAAGAAAGTCAAGGTGGAGGAGGAGGCATCCGCTTCAGACGACGAGCCCCTGACGAAGAAGCGTTCATCAGGCAAGGCAAAGGTGAAGCCCGAAAACGACGTGGAGATGGTGGATGTCAAGCCAACACGGAAAAGGTCCTCGAACAAGAAAGCTAAGGAAGAAGGACCTTCTTCCGAGTCCCCTCAGGCGAAAAAGAAGGGGAAGAAGAAAGAGGAAGAGGACGCCGAGGACGTCTACCGGTGGTGGGAGGAACAAGCCAACGGAGATGGCGAGGAGAAGTGGCAGACTCTCGAGCACAACGGTGTTATATTTCCACCTCCTTACGAGCCGCTTCCTTCGCATGTGAAGATGAAGTACAAAGGTCCTAATTCGGTCATATCTTGCGTTTTTCCAGACAAAGCTGACGATTCAACTCAGGCAAGGAGGCTATCCTCCCGCCAGAGTCTGAGGAAGTTGCCGGTTTTTATGCGGCCATGTTAGATACAGATCACGCTCAGGACAAGACGTTCAACAAGAATTTCTTCGAGGATTGGCTCAAGGTTCTGAAAGATCATCCTCCCGTGAGCATCATTTGATTACTCGTGGCAACTTGGGTGGTAACTCTTTGATAGCGGAACAAGATCAACATCACTGAGTTTGACCAATGCGATTTCCGTCCCATGTTTGAATATTTCGAAGCAGAGAAGGCCAAGAAGAAAGCGCTGAGTACTGCTGAGAAGAAAGAGATAAAGAAGCAGAAAGACGCGATGGAGGAGAAATATATAACGTGTCTCCTCGATGGCCGTAAGGAAAAGGTTGGAAACTTCCGTGTGGAACCTCCAGGACTATTCCGCGGTCGTGGTGATCACCCCAAGAAAGGCGCCTTAAAAGTAAGAACCTCTGTTGACTCTTGGTTGACCGGGGCGGGCAAATCACTGACGTACGGAATAGTTCCGCGTTCGTCCGGAGGATATCACCCTTAACATCGGCGAGGGTGTTTCTATACCTGTCCCCAACATGCCTGGGAGCTGGAAAGGCGTGGTGCATGATCAAACCGTCACTTGGCTTGCCAATTGGGTCGAAAATGTCAATGGCAACTACAAGTACGTGTTTTTGGCCGCGGGTAGCTCGCTGAAGGGCCAGAGTGACATGTCGAAGTTTGAGAAGGCTCGTGAACTTAAGGTATAAATCAATTGCTTTCCCAATGTGATGTGCTTATTTGTTTCGGGCAGTCTCATGTCGCTAGAATTCGCACAGATTACCAAGCCGACTTGAAGAGCAAGGTCATGGCGGACAGGCAGCGGGCGACCGCTATGTATTTCATCGATCGACTGGCTCTTCGTGCTGGTAACGAGAAAGGGGAAGACGAAGCTGATACGGTGGGCTGTTGCTCGCTACGCTGCGAGCATGTCACGTTGGAGGCACCCAATTTCATCATCTTTGATTTTCTCGGTAAAGACTCTATCCGGTACTACAACCGTGTCGCCATCGAGGCACAGGTGTTCAAAAACATCCGCTTGTTCAAGGATAATAAGGGAGAAAGTGACAACTTATTTGATCGCGTCAACGTAATTCTACAGTTTGACTCTCTGACCCAAAACTAACTCTGATAACCTTAGACATCTCTTCTCAACAAACATCTTCAATCATATATGAAGGGTTTGACCGCCAAGGTTTTTCGTACCTACAACGCATCCATAACCTTTCAGGAGCAGCTGGATGAAGGTACACCGCAGAATGTTACGGTGCAAGAGAAGTTGAACGCATACAACCACGCCAATCGCATGGTCGCCATACTTTGTAACCATCAAAGGAGTGCACCGAAGACTCATGATCAATCCATGAGCAGAATGCGTGATCGAGTGCGTACCTTGCTATAGAGATTGCCATGCTACATGCTTAGCTGCCATACAGCTTCGCTCTTTCAAGTACGATCGAATGAAGCTGCGTCACGTCCTCTTCAATCACGATTCCAAATACCAGAAGAATAAACTTTATGCTGACGATGAGTCAGACATAGATGACGAATGGATTGTGGAGCACGAGGAATCGTTGAAAAATAAGGATATTGAGAAAGTGGAGAAGAAATTTGCCAAAGATAACGAGAAGCTTGCCGAGGAAGGTGGCCAGCCTTCGGAGGATTCTGTCTTGAAAGACCGAATTGCTGTCATTGCAGCCGATTACAAGAGGCTTGCTAAGGAACGTGGGACAGGCAAAGCAGTTCTGAAGAGAGAGCGCCCCGTGGAGAAGATCGAAGAAGCTATCCAAAAACTAGACGAGAAGATCAAGACCTTCAAGTTGCAGATGGATGATCGTGAGGCCGGGAAGGAAGTTGCATTGGGCACGAGGTTCGTTGTATTTTGTACCTCTGCACGTGTGGACGGTTTCCTGATCCATCATCCAAAATGCTACAGTAAGATCAATTACCTGGACCCTCGGTAATTGACGCCATACTGTCTGTTGCGAGCTACTGACGTCCTATCAGGATTACTGCCGCGTGGTGCAAAAAGCACGACGTCCCTATCGAGAAAATATTCTCCAAGACGCTGCTTAACAAATGTAAGAGATACCCCCTCGCCGCCAGTGTTCGCTGGCTAACGATCGCATTTCAAGTCCCATGGGCGATGGAAGCAGAAGGAGACTGGAAGTTCTAAGCCTGGCCAATTCAATATCGTTATTTATGCATACCGTTGACCGTGAGGCGAAGGGACTCGACTGATACCGGTACGGTTGAAACTGTTGCATCCTACTAGTAATACCTGTATCCTAGCCACGTAGAATATTTCCGCACACTGTAGAGGGACAATATTCATGCTCGATCGTTGGCGTATATACCGTATTTGGTCGGGTTTTCACGCGCACGCCTAAGATGGAAGCTTTTCATAAAGTTGCGCTTTCCAGCCAAACCGCTTTCACACCTTCGCCACGACAAACACGCGCGTCATGAGCAGACCAGCCGCTACGACATCCTCTGGTCAATTTGTGACCAAGTCTACCTTTGCAGCCCTTGCTGTTGAGGATCTGGAGGAGTCTGAAGAGGAGCTTGTTCAGGATGATCATGTTCAACCGTCGTCAGACACGTAGGTTCTCCTCCTGCCTCTTAAATATCAAGTACCCATCGTGCGCGAATAGAACGGAACCCCCCAAGTTGTCGAAATCACAACTCAAAAGGCTGCAAAAGCAAGCACGTACAGAGAGGCGGAAACAAGCGAGAGTTGCAGCCAAGGCTTCAACAGCAGACAGCTCACCGAGAGCTACCCCTTCATTGGAACAGTCCGCCGCACGTTCCGAGGCTATCGCTGACGGAGAGGAGGTCCTTTCACCGAAAGCAGAGTATGCGCCACCACCCGAACCTAGCGCGGAGAGCAAGCAGGAGGATGTTTCTCCTACCTTAGAACCCTCTCGACCTTGCCTCGAGTCCAACAGCAATGTTTCAGCTGCTGTGAAGTCTGATAGTACGTTCATGTTGTCCCTTGACGTATCCAACCCATTGATACCCTTCTTACAGCCTCGAATTCTGTATTGGCCGGGTCACACTCAAAAACTACCACAGGATTGCGGGAGCCTGCTCCACCGCAAGCCCAATCGGATGTTGAGCGTGCCGTTAAGACCAAACAAGATGCCCAGGAAGCTGAACGCACGAAAAAGCGCCAAAATCTGGTTACAAGGACATTGTGGACCTTCATCATGATTGGAGTGTTCATGGGTAAAGCTGGCCAACCTTTGTTGGTAAACGTGAATGTTGACATTTGGACAGGTCTTCTGGTGATGGGTCATGCGTACCTGATCATCCTTGTCATGGTATGCCAGACATTGGTTTATCGAGAGGTTACAGCCCTCTTTTCATTGAAGGATATATCTCCCGAAACTGCGGAGCTTGCAGTCAAGGGACACAAAGATCCTTGGAGTAAAACTCTTAACTGGTACTTCTTCGCCGTGACGAATTACTTCTTATACGGTGAAAGTATTATATATTATTTCAAGGTAAGTCTTCCTTCTACTTCTTGCTGTCCTTGCGTTGATGCCGTCCTAAAGCACGTGGTGTTCACTGACGGACAACTACTTCCATTTGCCACGAACCATCGTATGATCAGTTTCACTCTCTACACCATTGGATTCATGGGTTTCGTGTTGTCACTCAAGCGGGGTTATCTCAAGCAGCAATTTGGCCTCTTTTGCTGGGTTCATATGAGTTTGCTCTTGATCGTGGTGTCCAGGTAGGAATACTATTCCCGAGCAAGATTCAGTCTGAGTAATTTTGCAGCCACTTTATCATCAACAATATCCTTGAAGGATTGATCTGGTTCTTTGTCCCTGCCTCACTGGTCATTTGCAACGATGTATTTGCCTACATTTGGGGTATCACCCTTGGCCGCACCCCATTGATCAAGCTTTCCCCGAAAAAGACCGTCGAAGGATTCATCGGTGCATTCTGGAGCACTCTTGTCTTCAGCGTGGTCTGGGGAACTTACTTCATGCGGTTTAACTATATGATCTGCCCCGTCCATGATCTTGGCGTTAGTGTATGGAGCAACGTCCAATGTGTTCCCAACCCCGTCTTTATTGCCAAAGAATGGGAAATTTGGACGCCGCTGAGAGTCTTTTTGTCACAACTTGTGCGTCCTGTGTCCAATGTGGAATTCCTTGTCCATGGGCTAACCATGCCATTCGTAGCTCGGGCGTTCCGTGACAGTCGTTCCCTACGTCCCGTATCAACTTCATCTACTTGTCTTCGCTATCTTTGCTTCGTTAGTTGCACCTTTCGGCGGTTTCTTTGCTTCTGGTTTTAAACGCGCATTCGACGTCAAAGACTTTGGCCACAGCATTCCTGGACACGGTGGCATGACGGATCGTATGGATTGCCAGTACGTATATGTCACGCCTGTCCTTCCCAACACTCACGTTTGCTAGGTTCCTGATGGGAGTATTCACCTACGTGTACTACAGCAGCTTGATTCGGGAGCACAACGTCACAGTGGGATCCATACTGCAAATGATAGTCAGCGGGCTGAGCGTCGAAGAGCAACTCGAGTTGATGAGGGATCTGAAGAAGTACATGCAAGGAAGAGGAATCACGGTCGCATGATTGGAACGCTTGTTAATTTAGGCAAGGAGTCCAAAACTACTATTACCCTTCCAGTAATTATCTTTTGCATTTATGGCTACCCCAGACAATGGAGTATGATGGATATTTCCCATTCGTTTTCATTGGAAGGAAAGCATGTGTTGAGAATACATGCATGCTCATAGTAGGGAAAAGTAATGTGAAAAGGGGGGGAGAACAGCAAGCGAGTCCTCCTTATGACCGAGGCTTTTCCTGACGATGCCGACCATGATGAATAGTGAACAGGTGAGGCAAGTAGGGATAATTCACCTTTTTCTCCTTCCAGAGTGCGAGGAGACCAACGCCAGACACCTTCACAACCTTGAAGCGTACACCAGGGATATCACCTTTGGCTTTACCACTACGACCAAAACCAGAGATGAGGACTTCATCGTTCTCGTCAACAAAGTTCAGGCAACCGTCATTCTAGCACCCCAAAAACATTGAGCAACATAGATGGCACGTATAATAAAAACTTACAGGAACGAAGGCCGTGACCTTTTTGCCATTCTTAATTAGCTGTACACGGACACACTTGCGGATGGCGGAGTTGGGCTGCTTTGCCTCGACGCCAACTTTCTCGAGAACAATGCCCTTTGCGTGTGATGATCCTCCGGTGGGAGAGGTTTTGAAGAAGTTACCAAGAGCACGCTTCTTGTATGATTTGTCCGCCTGTGCAAACGGAATGTGAGATTTAGGGTGATCTGAATGTTGATACAGATATGTACCCAGCGATTTAGGCGACGATCTGTACGGAGTTTGCGAGCGGCTTGAAGTCCACGCGGTTTGTTTGCTGGAGGAGATGGTCAGTAATGGAGGCATTTACTGTCCGGTGGTTCACGTACAGCCCATTCTTGAGGTCGGTGAGGTCGATGAGCAGTACCTTGGCTGGACATCACTGGCATACTCGGCGATGTCCGGGTACTGTTACAGTTTATCAGCCACATAAATCACGTGATAGTCGTGCTCATTACGTCATACTTTTTTTTTTTTTTTTTTTTTTCAATTTCTGGGCTCGTCACAAGAGAACCGCGCGTGGAATCCGACCATCATTGTTGTTCTCATGACCCCCGCGCCTGACATAATGTGCTTCTATATCATCCACTCGTGCTATGTGCTAGTGGAATCGGGCCGCGTACCGTGTGTATTCAGTATTCTTGTATCTTATTAAATATATCCAGGTCGATTGTCATGCGGTTGTGCCCAAATTCCCTCAGATCGCTTTCCAGTAGCTGCGTCTAACCTATCCCGACATGTCCATTCAATACTACCACCATGGGCGGTTTCGTGTCACAGGAGGAGTTATTCCGGAGGCTGTAACTGCTTATTGCACATACGGAGATCCCAAGAACCCCTGTATAGTCTTCCCCACTTGCTACGGTGGAAAGCTTGACAGTGAGTAAATTTGTTATGCGGATGTGAACTACGCAGGGATGTTTGAACTAGGCAACGGTCTTCTAGGCCAAGAGTATCTCGTTGGAGAAGGCAAGGTAATGCAAGCAGGAGTCTCTCGCTCTCCCTTCCACGCTTATCCACGTCGCAGGTTTTAGACCCACGAAAGTATTATGTCGTCACCTTTGCGCTCTTTTCGAACGGCGAAGTGCGTTGAAACTTCTGGACCACTTTTCCTCGCTGATTCTAGGTCCTATTCAAGTCTTCCTCACCTTCTAATACTGTGGGTTCTGAGAGATTTCACATTCTGTGCATGTGCTTAACAAGCCTATCCAGCCGCCTCCATACAATGGGCCGTACTTCCCAGCCGTGTCTTACGGAGACAACATGTAAGCCAAACATCTATTCGGTCGTGGGACGATATTGACTATGCATAGTCGCGCCCAGTACACTGTGTTGACCCAGAAGCTTGGAATCCAGAAGGTATTTTGCGTCGTTGGCTTTTCAATGGGTGCACAACAGGTTCGCCCTTATGATTATTAATGATGATCCGGGACACTCATCCATATCCTTGATAGGCATACTATTGGCCAGTTGTATACCCTGAATTTGTAGAAAGGTTAATCCCACTGGCCGTGGCCCAGTCATCATCTGACATTTTCTTTGGCAAGATTTGTTAGTATCTGCGGATCTGCGCGGACGAGCCCTCACAATAAAGCGTATGGTGCCGCTTCCCGTCATTCTGTCATATTATAACCGCACCTTCAGTTTCCTTGAGGGCCCGAAAGCGGCGTTGGCGGCTTCTAAGGACTTTGACGATGGGCACTACAAGACCACACCCCAGCATGGGATTCGTGCCTTTGGTCGCGCTTACAGTGCATGGGCGTACAGTCAAGATGTCTGTGTCTCTCCATTTCTCTGGTCCATCGCATGTGTTAATTATCCCGAAGTGGTTTCGCAAGAAGCTTTACATGTTCGATGGAACGTGAGTAGTTTTTGGAGTGGTCACATCGAATCCATTCATTTTTTTTTGTACAGATACTCTGATCTGCATGCATTCCTGCGTGAGGAGTGGGAAGCGGGATTCTTGAATGGCTGGGATGCGAATGACCTTCTTACTTTGCTGCATACATGGCAAATCGCCGATGTTTCCGAAATCCGCGATAACGGAGACCTCGAAAAATGTCTCGGCGCAATCAAGGCGAAGGGACTGATTATGCCCTGCAAGACAGACCTCTATTTTCCTGTATGTCATTGTTGGATACAAGCATTCTTCTCCACTGATTTCCTGTCCACCCGAACAGCCGGAAGACAGTGAGAACGAAATGCGGTACCTGAAATTTGCCAAGCTCGTTGTCATTCCCTCCATTTGGGGCCACATGGGTGATGCTTTCCCTTTTCTCTTTTTATTCTTTCAACTGAGGGACGCGTTACTGTTCCAGCCGGCGGTGGCGTTAACGCCGAGGACGATAAGTTCCTCCAATCAGAAATCAAGAAATTCTTGGAGGAACCTTAGAAACTACATCTGCATGTAAATATAGCAACTGACCTTCATCCGCGAAACCAGAGATAGGTCGCCCGCGGATCTGCTATACCATTGACTCGTCCCTGATCCCACGCTGAATTATATCTCATCCTAAGTTCCCTAACGAGCGGGCCGAAACCCGGTTATCTCTTCCGCAAATCAGAGTCGCGGGCGACAAGGATATAACGCGAGGTGTGGCAGGTGGTGGTGGTCATTGGCTCTCTCCCTTCTTTGAAGACTTTGCATTGGTAGACATGGCAGAACGCAGCCTCGAATACTATCATCACGGCAGGTTCAAGGTCGCGGGCGGTGT
>JBBPRZ010000126.1:0-11851 GCA_038093335.1 Boletus chippewaensis | reverse complement strand
GGTTCTGGTTCTGGCTCTGGCGCTTGTTCCTCTCCAGTGGACTTTGACAGCCATGATTAAGTGCTTCCTGACACAGTAAAATCATACCTCTTCAACGTAATTCCCCGGGACAAAGCCAGCTTTGCCACCTTCTTTCTGACTTTGAACAAGGATCCATTCGTCCTCACGATCGAAGACCATGAGGATTTCATCTTCCCTGATAGAAAGTTCTCCCGGAGCAGTGGCGTCGTAATCGTATAGTGCCTTTACAGTGGAAGTATGTTCCGCCTGCATAACCGCTCCACGTGAGTATTATGCTCTGAAAGGCAAGGAGAAACACACTTGTTCAACGTATGCTGCGGGAACTAGTCCTAAAGGGCTGTCTTCGTCTTGTGAGGCTCCTCTTACCTTCACTTTCCACCAGCTAGTTTGATGCGCAGGTCAATTACAGCAAGAAAGGTGCGCAAGATTGGACTCAACTCGTCGTCGGTCTTCTCCAGGAGAAAAACAATCTGACTTTCCTTGATTGCAATCTCATCTTCGGATTGGGGTTCATAGTCATAGGCAGCCTTGAGAACCGCAAGGTATTCCTCGCCCGTCTGGGCCATCGACGTTCAACAGGCTTAGGCTTTCCAGTGACGTGGGGGGGCCACGGTGAGCAAGACGGAGGTTCGGAAACGATACGACTGTTAATTATGGCAGTTGGAAGGTAATTTAACGGTAATGTTTTAGCGTTCAGGAAGTTAAGCAAGCCAAGCGCAGCAAGCTGGTGGAGGTCAAGTCGCGATATCGCTCTCCCACGTGACCTCGTGAATTGCTCAAGTACAAAGTGACACCAAGCTTAAGAACAACTGGTACGACATCCACTTTACAGCGGGGACCAGTTATCAACGATCCATCTCGTCTCCCCTCGTGGAGTGCTACACGCAGAGCATGCAAGGTGGTTCGGTTCGTTGGTGCTGGCGAATGAAGGGTCGGCTTCTGCCTCGGAAAAATAACACTACGCTCACAGTGTACAGACGACACAATCCCACGTGTCTTCGCGTTTTGCTTTTGTTGCCTCTGAGTCTGTGACAGCGGGAGTGCTGTAGGGGGTGAAGATGAGCTTTGATTGCGATGTTTTCCGCTTCTTCCTTGGTCGTGTAGAGGTTTCGGCACCTAGCGATGTCTTGGTCTGACCAAACCCACCGGAAGCAGATTCGCGAGGGTCCTCAACATCACAGGCATCTCCGCAGTTCCCGGAAGAGCCGACACTTGGTAACAAGAAAACTTGTGTAGAATCAAGTATCGTGGCCTTGAGTGCGTCTAAATCTTTCTCTTCGATGACCTCCAGTAGTGCGCGACGACGGTCATAGTCTGTCTCGGAGTCTCGTTCCTCACATTCTGACTCTAGCTCATCTTCGACCGCCGATGATATAGGAAGATTTGATGTGGATGATGTCGCCTTGCCTTGGAGAGCTTGCATTCTTTGTTCAGCAGCTAGCGCACGTTCTTCCCTTGCTCGTCCACTGCGAAGTACCATGACTATAGAAAATATGTTATAGAGAATTCTTACCAACCTTCCAGCTTTCTTCCGGAACCCAACTCCATGCGTTTTACTTTCCCCTTCCAGGTCCTCGTTCAAAGCTTTACCGATTGAATTGAATGCATTCGATTTCACTCGTGATCCCGCTTTGCGCTTCTTGCCTGTCTGCAAGTTTGCAGGTTTGCGGGACCGGCGCGAGACAGGCCGAGCTCTGGAATGGGCACCACCGCACTGACTTATTCAGTAAACGCAGAATCAAACTTGGAGAATACGACATCACCATATATTCAGGGAGCTCGCCTACTGCAATACCCTGCCCCGCCATCTTGGCGGAATCAGCTAGCCTGATGCCTGATGACCAGTAACCTGGGACACAATAGAGAATGGAGAGTCAAGGCTTTGTATGCGTACAGAGGAACAGCGTATTGTACCGTCCCCGTAGTACTCCCTGTTTTGAAGTGCGCGTACTTCCTGCTGGAGCTGACGCCAGAGAGCTTGGAACGCCGATCCATGATCCATGTGCTAAGAAGCCACCCTGTGTGATTTTCCTGCCATTACAGAACAAACTATTTGCCAACCTTAATGTGGGCGAGCTGGCAGCAGAAGATCAGAGATGCAACTATAGGAGCCAAGTTCACGGCGAAATACCTCATGACACAGTGTGCTCATCAGCCAGTGAGTGGAGAGCAATGATCCCGTAGATGACCGCAGGACAAGTTCTTGCAACGCCACGCATTAGCGGTCCACCCATCCTCGGACGAAACAAGAATTACCTATAGTCTCACCATTATTCCAGTTGCGTCCTGCAAAGACCCTGTTATACTCGTACTTAGAGTCCGGGTCAGACCACCTAATCAGAGCTTATTATCATCAGAACGGATAAATTGCACCTCCTCAAGACTATTCACAGCAAATCCGTAAGCTTTCATGATTGGTTTCACCTGAGCGGCGAGGGCGCGAAGAAGTTGGCGGGCAGCTTCCTCGACCGTGGGGTCGTTCATTGGCAGAGCAGTGATGAAATTCACATAAGGATTTGGATTAGGCTCGCGTTCATTGATGCGTAGATGGACCATTTGCCAGTGAGTATCGTTCCGGAATTGTGGAGGTCGTCTAAGAAGAGCGTGACAATAAACACAAATTTACATAAAATACAGGATTCTAGCTACAACACTAGTTCACCCCTTGAGAGTCAACTTATCGCAATGCTGCTTACCCCAGCAGTGATCCCATTGCGCGCAGCACTAGGAGCCAGAGCACTTGCCAACAGGTCTCGACAGTTCCTCAAGCGTTCTCGCCGCACCACAAACCATGAGCTCTCTGAGTTTGGTACCGCAAGGGGAATGCCAACAATTCCTTTCGACTGCGCCTCTTGAACTGCTTTCACCAATGATTCAACTTCCGCCTCCGAGTCAAGATCGTCTAGGTTCTCTGCAACGTCGTCACCCTCCAGTCGACTCGCCGTAGAAGGCGCTTGGGCCTTTTTCGGTGCTTTCTTTGTTACTGCTTTGTTGGGATCTATGCCCGATGCAATCGCAGCCTCCAATGCAAGTCTTTTCTTCTCCGCCTTTTCCTTCTCTCTCTTTTCCTTCTTCTCCGCCTTGGTCTCCTTCTTCACTGGCTCAATCCAATTGGGGTTATGGGCTCGATTCCAGTCGAGAAGTAGTTCATCGTATGCTTTCGAACGTCCTTGTACCGCTCGCTTCGCTCCCATCGAGTGGGCTTTGCAAGTGAGCGAGCGCGAGCATGGGAGTCCCTTATCATTGATGACACCGCACTGCTTTTCATAGTCCACTGGACCCTTGGTCCGTCCCTTAGTAATCTTTGTCTTCTTCTTGCTAGGTTCGGATGGATCATCTACTTCTTCACCATCCACTCCGCGCTTCTTGCCCTTCTTCAGTTCCACTACCAAACAAACGCGTTCCAATAAATTGGGTTAATTCACGATCGCCCACGGAGAAGAATTAGTTGATACCTTCGCCATCTGCCGACTTACCCTTGACCCACTTCTTGCCTGAACGTATGTCGCTGCAGTTTGCTGGGCGGGTGACATAAAATTGAGCAACGTAGTAGGGTGCGGATGTGTTGAACGTACTCGCATGGTCAGAAATGGCGCTCCGTAACACCGGCTTGTCGCAATCGCTACAACGTACAACACCAAGATCTGAATTCAATGGCTCAGCACCAAAGATCTTCATGTCGCGTGCAGAAAGCCATGAAGTTGGTGGTGAAGGTAGCACTGCTACCTGCGCTTCTGTTAGTGATGTGCCATGACGCGGGGTAGTTAACGAATCCCAAGAGAAAGGAGATGGTGAATGACTAGGCCGTTTGAGTCTGAGTACCATCGTTGTTCCTGTCCAAGATAGAAAGCGCCACCGAAAACCTGATTTACGTAATGTGGAAAGTACACACGATTGGCGAAGAAATAAGATGGCCAAATCGCAGCGCTACTCAATATTTTGACACTCTCTTCAGCTAACATAGATTGTATTGTGTTAACAGGCCAATAGGGCGATCATCAGGGGAAAGACACATTGTCTGAAAATGACAACACGTGAACATTAACATGTGTTTGATCATGTCTTTGGAGCCCAGAGTTCGTAGAGTTGTTTATCTGCCGCATCGAAGCATGTGAGAAGCGCAGGGTCTGACCGTATGGTTATCTTGCGGGTGGCGAGGAATCCAGCAGATGCGTGGGTGCGAACAACGAGGTCTTCTGTGCGAGGGAAACTGGTGCTGACACAAGATTCGGACATCGTTGTCGAGGATGGAGAAGTAGCGACGTCCTTAAGAGAGACGACAATTGAGCGAGCAGTGGAGGCATGAGTGGTTAGGCTTACTTGGGTCAAGTTGATGGAGCGATTCCTCAGGATGGGCGTAGAGTTTTGTGGGATGATTGCTAACGACAGCCGAACAGTCAGTCATCAGAACAAGAACGCGGGGTGAGTGACGCACCTGACATGGCGGCTCTCGACGAGGATTGCAATCGCGTCACGGGCATGTAACGCGTCTGTCACAACGCCATCAGGCAAGATCGTTCTTCCGACCCGCCACAATGAACATATTCAAGAGCTGTGAGTCGCGATAAGTTGTCGGACACAACATTCATACTGACACCAACAAAAGTAATAGGAAAAGTCTGGCGTAGGCCCGAGTTCACGCTGATCATCCCTTACTTGACTCATGATTTGTCTTCAGAAGATCCGAACGCCGCTGAGGTGGTCAAAATCGAGTCGGGCCAACTATATCTTGTCAGGCCAGGCAACGTGCGGTCATCTAGGGAGTGCATGTATGCTTTTGCCCTCCGATCCGTCTCTCGCATCAATCACATATCTGCTTCGCAGTTACAATGAGGCAATCGCCACTATAAGACGGGTCCCATCCATCGAGCACAACTTCCAACTTGTTATTACCCGCGTATACGAAGAAGGCGACCAAGAATTACTAGAAGACGAAGACGAAAGTGCGAAATACTCTATTCTCATTGAACCCCACTTATTATTATCCAGCCGACGAAGAGAAGGTTTTCCTTATCAGCGAAGAGCTCGAATTCCGACCTGGTCCAGGAGAAAATCCACAAGAGGCCTCCTTTGTGTGGCGTGATTTAGACGGCGATATTGACGAACTTTACGAGTTTCTCATGACGGAGGAGACAAACGAACCCACGCGGGCGTTCTTCGAAACTTGCATGTATCGCGCCATGTATGAGCGCAAGTACAGAACAAGTGCTGACAACATTGGAGACTTGGAACTTGAAGAATTTATGTGGAAGTAAGTGTCGCACCATATTACTGGAAATCCCATCTACTGACAGCCCTCTCTCTCCAGGCCGCCTCCACCCAAGAGTACTAGAGCAAAGTCCAAAACCACAGTAGCTCGTAAGGAGACAGACAACCTTCCACCGACCGCGGAGGATGTTTCAGTTCATAAACAGCCTGTTGTTTCTACGCCGAAGAAAGTCCTTGGTAAATCCAAACCTGTCTCCCGCGGCGCAGATTTATCAGAAATCGCTGAGGCTGAAGCTGAGGCCTATTTTTTTGTTTGGGATTTGGAGGCTGATGGATTTGTGTCTGCGCTTGACGAAGTCCTTGATGCAAAGATCATTAAGCGCACTTCCGGTGACTATAATTACTGGATTGCCGCAACGTGCGATGAAGGCGACCTGGTGATGCACAAGATCGCCTCCGACATGAATCCTCGATGGTCTCAACAAACGCATTCCCTCACTTGGAACTATAAAATGGAAGGAACTTACGGAAGCTGGGCGTTTCAGTTTGCCACTCCAGAGGGGTATACAAGGTTCAAGGCAGCCTTTACTAGAGCAGCCTGGGAAACACTACATCGGGTACCTTGGACTAAGATCAAGGTAATCTTATTTTGGTGTTGGTTGATAGCATGTCCTGACTTCCATTAGCCAGATGAACAAGCATATGTCATGAGTTCTAATTCCGAAGACGTGGAGATGCATGATGGAGAAGACGAGGAAGGAGATGAAGAGGAAGTTTTGTCCGAGCTCGATCCTGATGAAGGTGGGGTTTACTCTTCAAAAGTAGCTTCGTCTTCCTGATTGCCATAGAACCAAGCGACGAAGAGGAAGAAGAGGAAGACACGTCTTCCATTCCAAGGATCTCTGGAGAGCGCAACTCGATGTTGACGGTCGGGTATAAAGGCGACCGCTCATACGTTGTGCGGGGGAACAATATCGGCGTCTTCTCTCACACTGGCGACAATCGAGTGAAGTACTTTGCAACCATCAGCAAGATTTCAACTACTAAAGGGAAGGAGTTTAAACCCCGAGAGGTAGTCCATCCTTACGCATCAGGTGGAAATCTGCTGATTACTGTGGAAGGTCATGTTACACGATCAAGACTCGAAAATGATCTTAATGAACCCATCTGACCCTCACTCGTTATACAACATGGACATTGAACGGGGTAAAGTCGTGGAAGAGTGGAAGGTCCACGATGATGTTACTGTCGATCACATGGCGCCAGATAGTAAGTTTGCTCAAACTACCAGAGAGCAGACTCTTGTTGGCGCTTCGCACAACGCGCTATTCCGTATCGACCCACGTATCTCCGGAAACAAAATGGTCGACAGCCAATATAAACAATACGTCAGCAAGAACAAGTTTTCCGGCGTCGCGACTACAGCCGACGGTAAACTCGCTGTTGCGAGCGAGAAGGGCGACATCAGACTTTTCGATTGCATCGGCAAGAATGCGAAGACAGCATTGCCACCTCTTGGAGATCCTATCCTTGGTATTGATGTCACAGCTAACGGGCGGTGGATAGTTGCAACAACGAAGAATTATCTGCTTCTTATCGAGACTCTTATCGGCGAGGGCAGATATGCCGGTTCCCTTGGTTTCGATCGTAGTTTCCCCGCTGACGCGAAGCCGATGCCGCGACGACTTACATTGCGTGCGGAGCATGTTGCATACATGAATCACGAAATCAGTTTCTCTCCTGCTCGGTACGCGCCATTTCAGCCTCAACTTGTATGGCATGTCGATCATGCATGTTGTTGCCAGGTTTAACCAAGGGGAAGGCCAAGAAGAGAACGCCATAGTCACCTCGACCGGCAAATATGTGATAGCTTGGGACTTTAAGAAGGTCAAGAAGGGACAGCTGGACAAGTATGAAATCAAGAAGTATGAGGATACTGTGGTGCAGGACAACTTCAAGTTTGGAGATGATAAGGAAATTGTGAGCGAATCTCCCTTTTTGACGAAGGTTTTGGTTATAGAATGACGTTTCAGATCGTTGCCTTGGAGAACAATGTGTTGGCGATCAACAAGAAAAATCTGAAGAGGCCGACCAGAACGTCACTTGCTCCGATGACCAGTTTGCAGAGCAGATCAAGTATCGTAAATAGTCCTTATTAAATAACTACATGCAATGTAGATTCGGACTCTCGAGTTGAAGCAGAAAACAAATACCCTGTACATGCGTGTAGCATGCTGTATCCAGTGTTACAACAAAAAAGAAAAGAATGAGTAGTCTCCTGTATAGTAACTTATGTGCATAAATGAGGAAATAAAGCTTCACTTCTCCAACTGAGGGCTCTGTGCGTATGGAGGAGCCCTATCCCTAGCGTCTACATACCTCCATATACCGAGGTGCCACATAACCCTGGGTATCATCAAACTGAT
Source organism: Boletus chippewaensis (assembly GCA_038093335.1). Taxonomy (NCBI): domain Eukaryota; kingdom Fungi; phylum Basidiomycota; class Agaricomycetes; order Boletales; family Boletaceae; genus Boletus; species Boletus chippewaensis. The sequence continues at coordinate 4,196 of JBBPRZ010000126.1, read as the reverse complement.
CCCCAAAACCACGGTGACAGATAGCATTGGACTCCACTGGGAAACATTCCATCTGTCGTCACCTAGCGTCCACAACGTGACGTAGAGATGCATAATATCTCCGATAAGAAGAGGAATGAATAACGCTCGAACGATCTTTTCCTGGAGTGCAGGCTGGGAAGCCAAGTGCTGTCTGGCAGTTGTGAGGATGAAGATATTAAGGAGTCCCATAAGGGCACAAACGTGCGCGAGTTGGATGACTGTTACAATGGAGGCTTTTGGGAGAACGGCAGGAGGGGGACTGCCTGCTGACCATGGTGCTTGGGTGTTATGAGCCTGGGGAATTGTCAGCGTCGGGCGAAGAAGAAGGGGAGAAGATTACCGTTTCGGGATCACACAAGGTCCCGATGAACCCAATAATGGTCAAGGCAGGTTCATAAAAAGCAAAGAGAGCGTAGTAGAAGTCGGGAACTGCAGAAGTCGGGGGTTGCATCAGGCAAACAGCTACCAGCTGTGAACCGCGAGTATGTACTAACAAGTTGTGACTGCCGGGTTGGATCCCGGCGGGTTACGTTCACGTGAAGGTCACAGCTAGGGTCGACCTACCCTAAAGGACCGTCCATTTACGTTCGCTTGGTACCGGATTCTTTTCTATTCTTACTACTCGGTCCATCTTTAATCCAGGTGGACAGCCCCACACTCACGCCGTTCCACCAAATGGCGAGGACCAAGATGGAAAGAGGGTTTTAATGCAAGCTCTGCGGACTCGTCCATTATATGTAGAGTGACGCTTCGCGCCCATCAAACATGCTATGCTAGTGTAGATCTTGTACTATGTATATAATTGGGGCTAGGTTGTGAGGCGGTTTGCAGCAAAACACTGTCTATGCTACTGGTGACTGTTGCGGTGAGATGAATGGACAGGTCTGATCTGAAGAGCCTTCTGTAGCTGTCCGGAGCCACTGACTCAACCTCGCAAAAAAAATATCTACCCGACCCGGAATGCTTTCGCACAGCCACCTTTCAGTCACTGGTTCACGCCATCCTGCATGCCACGGTATTAGTGTCTGTTCCTTTCCCGATGTTTCTACTCCACTATCTTAGGTGCGTGCATTCCGCTTAGCTTCGCAAGTCTATCTCTCATCCCTCATCTAGCTATGTTGCTGCCGTCGCTGCTTTCGTATTCGTAACACTTTCTCTCGGTTGGTTCAAGGTTCCTCCAATGACTTCGGGTCAGTCTGACCAAACCTAAGCTAGCGGATTGCTCTATATCTCGGAATTAATTGAAGAACACTCTCGTCTTGCTAAGCTGATTGGGCAGAGAGCTATCTATGTGGGTGCGGTTTCCTCTCCCTACTGTACCCTCTTCACATTTCATCTTCTAGGCTACCATTACACTGCACATGTTGCTTTATGTCACCGATTCTCTCCCCCTGCTCCAGACGCTATTCTCAATCATCTGCCACTGCGTATATCTACAGAACTTTTCGAGCCATTGGCCTCTCATCTCGCTGTCTTCCATTTCATTCATTTCTTCGTGTGCTTTGGCTATCGCGAATCACTTTCTGTGGTTCATGCATTTTTCTCACCTCGCTCGTGATGCCAGACAGAGCTACAGGCATCGTGGTTCGCTCCCTAACGCGCCTGGATTCACCGACATCGCAACCTTCTTTGGCATTTGTGTCTGGCTTGTCCCATTATTCTTATTCTTGAGCTTGAGTGCTAACGACAATGCTCTTCCTACATCGTCTGGTACTTGCCTCGTTTTTACGTCTTGCTCTCTTACTGAAAGCCACTGTCAGGTATCATGGATTCGTCCTCCCGCTCACCATCGCTTGTTGGCGCTCGACAATCCAAATCTTCACTGTTCAAATCCATGTTTTCTGTCTTTTCCAAGGACAGAATCCTGGCCTCTGACAAGTCAGTTGGGTTACTCACTCCCCCGCCTACAGCTTCAGCTCCCATTTATCCGTTACCGTCGCCTTCGGCGTCATCACTGCACTCACCTTTCCTTCCACCTCCACCACGTAGCCCGAGAACCTCGAGCCATGTTTCCCAGTCTGAAGTCGATTCTACATTCTTTCAGCAAAGCCGGTTCCCTCGACATTCTCCAGAGGTAGTGGTGGATGGTAGTTCCATGCTTTCACCCAGACGAGTTCCGAGTTCTGGGCGTAACTGTTCTTTTGAATGAGAAGCACCACAGTGCGATGCGGACGAGTTGGTACAATCCTTGCGCTCACCAACTTGTGTTTTGTACATGAGATTGCTTATGACATTTTCCGTCGGGTAGTTCATCGTGGCTGAGGGAAATTGTGATCAGATTACATTAGATGCTTGGCTTTACACTCGTGTGACTGCACTGGTAGAGGTTATTTCCAGTTCGAGCCAACTTGCTTTCCGTACAGATGCACCTCTACCTTGGACACAGCCCGCGAACCCTTCATCTCTTGACAGACTCCCATGAGCAGAGATTGGGATACCCACACAGAGCACTTACATTTCGCGCGGCGGAAGCCAATGCGAATCAAGTCGTGGTCGGATTTCTGCCTGGCGATGAAGTAAACCTTGCCGGTACAGTCAAGATAACACAGCGTAGTGTGAAAGGATGTTTGGGACTCATCTCGGTAGAAAACGGCGCGTTCACTTATCATGGCATCGCTTGCGCATGTACTTATCATGGGCTTAGACATATTCCTTGCAGTGATCACTACGGCTACTGAAATAGGGAACACTCGTCCATCTCAATCACTTCCGGAGAAAGTTGCGAGGATTCAAGACGTCCAGTTCTATTGCCTGACATCGTCCACGTGGGACGATTTCTCCTCTTCTCAAGACTCGCTCGTCAATCCGGAGAACATGGATACGGTGCCAAGCAGAGACGTATTTTCACAATCCCTCAACTCAAATGCAGTCTTTGAGCATCCATGCATGCCACTCACAAAGATACTTTCTTCTGGTTCTTTCTACTATGCCCTGGATTCACCGTGGGACCCATCGTCACGTCTCGCTGTACGGTTGTCTCGAGACAGCCGCGTCCAAAATGATATCGGGATCTTTGACGAGGGGTTTGTTTGGAACGAATACATCATCCGAAGTTTGCTTGATTTTCGCGAGAGACTCGATCCCCACGAACGTCAAGAACTTGATCGATGCCAATTCATTGTGCGCAATATTGCTTGACGTTTTTCTTGGTGACATATGAATCCGGACCGTTTTAGGTGCTTGCCATACAGGGGTACGTAGGAGTGTCTACTATGGCCCTTCCGGCGCCGCCTGTCAACGGCGCTCCTGTTATTGCCTCATTGTCGCTTATATCACGCCTCGGGTGGAAGAGAGCAGGCACCCGCTTCAATACCCGAGGTGTTGATGACGACGGAAACACCGCAAATTTTGTAGAGGCGAGTGCACAAACAATGTATCCATTAAACCTGTTTTATAAGTAAGCATCGCAGACCGAAACGATTTTGAGTACAGACCAGCACTCCATGAGTTACACGCAAGTCCGAGGAAGTGTCCCTTGTATGCTATTTCTCCATTTACTTTCGTTTCATCTCATTCTGGAATACAGTATTTTGGGAACAACAGGGGATACAAACCTTCGGTCAGCGCATCCAGATTACTCGTCCACAAGCATCACAGCCCGCATTCGAACGTCACTTCGCACATCTCATAGAAGAATACGGGGCGACACACGCAATTAATCTACTCGGTACGAAGGAGAATGAAGCCACCCTCACAGCTGCGTATGCAAAACATCTATACCAAGCCAGAGGAATCTGGGGTGATCAGCTCAGCATCTCACACTATGACTTCCACAATGCTGTTAGAGTCGGTGGTCATGATAGTATCGCAAGGGAGTTTGGGTGAGATGATCGCTTCATTACTTGTTCGCGTTCTTATAATCACAGTCATCTAGAAGATATTGCTGACAACATGGATCACTTCGGATTCACCTTAACAGATACTTCAACGGGTGAAAGAATCACTGAACAAAATGGAGTATTCAGGACAAATTGTCTGGATTGGTAACGTAGATTCAAATATCACTTGTCTGTTGCTGACTGCGATATAGCCTGGACCGGACCAATTTCGTCCAAGACATCCTCTCACGCAAAGCGATTGAACAGTTTCTCGGCCTTGTCCATCGCGAGTGGTTGCAAGCCAACATCCTTTGGGCACACCACAGGGAACTTTGGGCGGAAAATGGTGATGCATTA
>JBBPRZ010000125.1:0-11898 GCA_038093335.1 Boletus chippewaensis | reverse complement strand
CCGTTTCCATCACTGAGGGTTGGCCGAGAACGGCGCCCCGAGATGAATGACTTCCGAAACATTCTTCGGAGCTAAGGAAGGTCGTTGAGATCGCCACGTGCACGCAAAGATAGAAACTGAAAAACGAAGGGAAGGAGACGTACAAGCCAATCGCACGCGCATAGTTGACGACCCCGTCGTCCGTCAATACCCCGGCGAGCGCTCACCCGAGACGATGACCTGCCAGCACCCCAAACATCCCGGTTAGGAAACACGTGGTTATCTTGGATTAGACAGACATTCAACGGTTCACCGTACCCATTCAAGGTATTTTCGAGCATAGCACCGCCGCCTACTATAGTCATAAAAGGCGACATTTCCGGCGCTCTCTTCCATGCTGGAAGTGAATACGGATGCGAGTCGGGACTCAAAGTATACAATAAGAGATTCGAGTTGGTACGAGACTGAATGTACCTAAAAGTACACAGTAAGAGCTGCTCTTTAGTCAGTAAAAGATGTGTTGTGATGGATCTTACCTTCAGTCAAGTTGGTACGAGGCTAAATAGAGCGAGTGCCGCGGCCCCTGTGAATCCCGCGTCAGCTGTCAACTAAGCGAGCATTTACCTGGTGTCAGCTGCTCCAAGATGGATGTTGAATGGTGACTTCCTGTAATAATTTAGGTCCCTCATGTGCGTGCAAACATTCCTTCAGATTACATAGTAAGTGTTACCTTATAAATACAATACACGCGCGCCAATCTCGGGTATAAACATCAAAGGATTGTCACCGTCAACAATGTCACGATTCCATCCTGCGCAATACCTAGAAACAGGTTGGTCCAAGCTTTCATAACTAAGGTCAAACACTCAGTACACACCATGATTGATGCCTTGGTCACCAGGTGCCAACAATCCCGAAATGTTGCCCGCTTGGGTCATATACCTCACGCCGTTAAAGTTTGTTTCGCCGATCGCGCTCGCGACCAAGCTATCTCTGACAGAGTTCATTTGCGTCAATATCAAAAAGTGAAGCAGGCTTTCACGTACCTGCCAATGTTGTACCCATTCGGGATGATATCGTGGTGATCCGTTTCGGGCTAGTCAAGTCGCCATGCAACGTCAAGACTCGAAAAGTGGGCGGGCGAGGACGCAACTCGGCTTACCTCTTCCTTGGAAACGCTGTCGACGCGTCGACACATGATACGCAGTCAGCCCCGAGGACTGGACGACGATGGACACCACACCACTCACGCTAAGAACAACCCCCCGCTATCCGCCGTCGTCCCGTTTTGACGAAACATCCTATCCCCCATCCAGATCAGCCCCTTCACAACGCGCACAATAGGAACCCACCGGAAATGATTCCCACCGATCAAACTCTCCAAACAAGTCCCAACGCCCGAATCACCATAGTCTTGGCGCAACTCGATCGTCTGGTTGACCCACCCGTTTCCATCACCGAGGTTGGCCGGGAAAGGCGTCCCGAGATGAATTCCGAAACATTCTTCGGAACTAAGTAGGGGCACTCGTTGAGTTCGTCATATCGCATCTACGCCCAGACCTCCAGGCACGCAAAACTAAAAATGGAGACGTACAACCCAATCGCGCGCGCATAGTTGACGACCCCGTCGTCCGTCAATATGTCCTGCGAGCTCTCGCCCGAGATGATGACCTGCCAGCCAACATCCCGATTAGGAAAAACGTGATCATCACATGAACAGACATGCAGATTATACAGACATTCAACGGTTCACCGTAGCCGTTCAAGGTATTGACGAGCATGGAGCCGCCGCCCACGGTAGGATTGTAAAAGACAACGTTTCCAGCGCTCTGTTCCGTGCCGGAGATGAACACAGATGCGAGCCGGGACGTCAAAGCCAGAATCGCCTCGAGAGCGTGCATTGCGGCTTGCGTGTGGAGGGGAGAAGGGAGGGAAGGGTTGTGGGCACGACGGGCGAGGTTGATACATTCATGTGTATATATACAGTGTGCTGCGAGAGAATGGGGATCAAGGCACGAACGTGGTGGAACACACGCTTTAACCACGTACGAAGGCTAGTGAGATTCGATACGTACCTGAAATGGGTGGTTTGGGACTGAAGGCGACGTAACGTCAGACACCCATCGCGGTCGCACGTTGCGACAAGATGCATACATAGGGGAACACTGTACCTCAGTCACGCCACATGTAGAATGTGCTTATTGCCTCAGGCCCAGGCCCAGCAAGGGCGCAACGCGCACGTACTGTGGTATCTCACACGAACAATGGTGGGAATGTATCGCGTCGTCGCCAGGCTCAACAAGACATACCTACAAGTCAAGCTGGGCAGATCTGCCTCTCCGACGCGCGGTAGCTGCCTATACATAAACGAAGAACGAGGGTGCACGTGCATGGGATGCGCACATCGTGCGACTGTGTGAGTGGTATTACGTACGTACGTGCCCAGAAGCTGTCCAGAAGGTTGCGCGCGTGCGCGACGATGTATGAGAGGGTGCACATGGGAAGCCTCCCAAATGTGAATTCATTCATGTAACATGGGTATTGCCTTAACGAGAATGCTCAGGGTGAACACTGCGGCACTGCTACTCGATCGGATGTCATCATGATTCATGATCAGACGAATACTGACCTAGTAATAAATCATGTCACTCCCTCCAACGGGAGTCGTGGATAACTTGAAGTAGGGCGCTGGATCACTTTGCTGCCGTAGAATGGAATTAGCCTTAGACTTGGCCGTACCATTGAAACACTTTGAAAACCATTGAAAGCTTGTTTGAACTTTGTAGGATGAATCCTGGACTCACTCGTGATTCGAGTTGGCATGTCGTTCCTACCAGATTATTGCGCGCGGCGCCACGCGTTAGTTGAATCGGCGGCTCATTGCACATAGAGAAGAGAATGGTTGGGAAGGTGTTTCCAGAACGACGCAGCTGCGTTACTAGTACTTACTTACTAGAGCTTTGGACGGGGTATAATAGTACTAGATGTAAGGCCGATGCAACATCGGCAGTGACCTTGTTTACAAAGCATTACCAAAAAAGAAATCATTTTCCACGGAGGCAGATTTGACCCTCCACAGCCACAATTCTCCCTCCCCAGTGACCTTGTAAACAAGGTAATTCCAACTCAGTATTCCGGCAAAATAGTGTCACTAAGCGTGGGAAGAAAGTCTTTACTGTATTCTGGCCACAACCCAGTGGCCGATATGATCGATCCAGTTCACGCCGTAATTTACATGTCGCACAGACAACCATGAGATATCCACCTTTGCCAAGAGGTACAATTCATCCCCATCACCAACCATAGCTCACTCCCTTGATTGATGGACGTTGAAGAGATACGGCACTGGACGTACCGGCATCTGAGTCTGTGATGGTCACCGTAGTGTTTCACCCTACACGGTCGCGATGATCCAGGCACATCGATGAGCCTTGTACACTCCACGTTCTTGCGCAATCCACTTGAACGGTATGATTGAGAGTGCGTGCTTGAGAAGTTCTACCCCACAAAGCTGTGCACTGCCAACAATGGACTCGAAACTTGGGTATAGTGCACGTAATACAGTAGGCATGATTTTAAAAATATGATATGAAACGGTTCGAAAAAAAAACCTGGTTAGAAAACAATGGCAGCGCCAACCAACGCCCCTGCGGAAGCGATAAGGGTGCCGAGCAGACCTCCAAGCGAGAAAGGTGAATAGAGAGCCATGGCAGCACTCGAACTCTTGGCAGACTGCGTCGCAGACGAGGACACAGATGTTGCGGTCGAAGCAGCGGTAGATGATGCAGTCGAAGTAGCGGTAGATGCAGTCGAAGCAGCGGAAGATGAGCCAGTCACTACGAGAATGCCCAATGGTAAGAGAAGATAGAGAATGACGAAACATCACTTGCCTGCAGCACACTGTTGATTCTCGATTTGCTGTGCAGCCTGGATGTCCGACGAGGTACAGTTTGCCGCCAAGCACGCACCCACGGCCGATTGGAAGGCGGTCGAGGTGCAGACACAGGTCAGGTTAGTGCTGACAAAGGGTCAATATAAGGGTGTGATGGAGGTGAACACAAAAGACATACAAGGTCCCGCAACCGGCAACAGCGGCAGCCTGGGTCGAGCAAGTAATGATACACTGGTCGAGACCGGCTGGCAAGGAAGTCTGCGACGAGGCAGCAGTGGTAGTATCAGACTGTGCCTGCACGAGGAGCGCGCATGAGGCAATGAAGACGAGGGCTTTAGTGTTGGTGAACATCGTAACAAACAGGAAAAGATGGTCGTAGAACCGTGACGAACCGTATTTATGTAAATCCCTTCTTACATGGATCCGATCTCCGACCGTCCTTCCGATGAATGGATGTCTTCTCGAGTTTCAACGCCTGCGTGTATGATGATCAACATCTCTTTCTCGCCACCCATCTAGACTCCTTCGTGAACACGAGATACCATCAATAATGCCAAAACGATCCAAAACTGGCCCCCCATACACAGACATCCCCAAGGAGGTCTACGTGGTAGCCACCCATCCATGGGGAATGAACCGCAATCCACGCGAGCGTGGACAGCATGACTTTGATCGCATTGCTTCCTGGGCCCAGTTTTCCCTCCAGCAAGCCGGACTATGCGGAGGACATGTACCGACAATTGAATACATTTATAGTATGGGTACTGTAAGTGTTACGTTTTCGGTCTTGACGTACGAGTCGCATTTGTCTGTCGGGAGACTGACAACTTCCTACTTTTGCTCCGTGCTCTCCTAGCGTGACGAAATCATCTTACAGTTTGCAGAAGGTACAGATATTATCCCTCTCCTTGGCGAGCACCGCTGGGCCAACTTCTGGAAGCATTGTCCGGATCCTAACGACCTTCGATCGACATGCGTCTTTCTCTACAACTGGAGAAACAACGGGGACCCTGCAAATCGTAAGTTCACCTTGTTTCTCTCATTAATGCAATTGTTTTCTTTGTAACTTTCTCGCGTCGAACCGGTAAGCACCGTGGGCTAACCTAGCCTTATTTTCAGACAATTGGACAGAAAACTTTCCGTGCCTCCTCTCCCTTGACAATTTGCTTTCCAAACCTCCGTATCCAGCACCATCCTGGACTTCCCCTCCAATCACCCTTACCAACCTCGTTCATCCGATCCCACGTCCACAGGTCCCCCCTCCAATGCCCAACTTCGGGAATAATGCGGGCCAGGAACAGCAGTCGGTGAAATCACCGCCACCTTCAGCTGTGACGCCATCACCAGCACCTCCACAACAACCGAACCAGCAGGAATGTGGAGAGCAACTCGCGGAACAAAATTCTGCAGTGAGCATCTTCCTACACTACTCCTGGAGCATTTCGTGACGTTGTCCACAATACCAGTCCACCAATCTCTTTGCACCTTACCAGCCACCTTCACAATATCCGTCTCACGCACAGTTCCTTAATCGGTCTCACACTCGACGTGAAGAAGCATCCTCATCCCAAGCAGCACCATCCCCTAAATTTATTAAGAAACTGGATCCTTACGAATTGGGTAAGTCTGCCTCTCTCCCTTTTCTTGAGGATTAATTTGATTCCTGCTTGCACAGATGAAGACGCCCTCAACATAATCCGCTCGCCCAATCCTTCAGAGGAGGATACGAAAACCGTAAAAAGCGAAACTCACCACATTTCGGTTAAAGCCGAAATCCCCGAAGTCAAGACGGAGGAAGATGATGCTCGACACAACATCAGCTCCAGGTTCAATTCTGGTACGCCAGTCACCTTGGATGCCCATATCACCTGGCGCGTGACGGTTACTGACTGAGCACCTCCAGGATACCAACCCTCCGAAGCACTCGTTGATGCTGTCAATTCACTTGGTCGACCCGAACAATTACCCTCATCCACTCGCCCACCGTCTCGCGATCCTCAAAGACCCAACGCGGGTGCATAATCTATCCTTTCGTCTTCTAATGGCTCCCTCACGCTGATCACCTGGGCCATTTCTAGCATCCCAAACCGTACCCCCAGCAAGTGTGGGATATCTACCCTCAGCAGAACTTGAGGCGAGTATAAATGCCTTGCTTCGGGACACAACCGCAGCGTCATCGTTACCATTTGGTAGTCACGCTCGAGTAACCTCTGGAACGCGCAGTATGTTCTTTCTGTTTTGAATACGTACGTGTCTAAGTGATGGATGTTCGTTATCAACAGTCGCTCCTAAGAGAGCATGCGAGGAGGATGTGCTCACATCTCCAGGTCTGTCGTGTTATGTATCCAACACCGTCCTTAATCCTGAACGCATACAAGTAGGGCAAAGGAAGAAAACCAGGATCAAGATCGACGAAGACTAGATGAATGTAGGGCGACGTGTTGTATACGCATCTCCCCCTCCGCAAGTGGATTTGCAACATCTAATGGACGTTGTACTTCGTATTCGAATTAGTCATACCAATGTACGCTGGCACTGTTTGCACAAACGTGCATTCGGTGCATTGGTCATTAGACAAACAATCTAGAGCGGACGAAATTGATTCAGCGGTAAAAAGCACTGTGGCCCTTAAGACTGGCTTTGCAGTCGTGCGGCACCTGAACCTAGACTGGCTCGGCACACCGTTGAACAAGCTTACCACTGTTCGGACGCTGGCGAGTTTACTCCTTCCATCTCGCTGACCAAACGCAGCCGAATTCACGGGCATGCCGGTCAAAACCACGATGTACAGATCGAGAAACCACTCATGTATATCCTACACCCGTCTCACGTTGTCGAGAAGTAGCGTATATATGCGTGCAGACTAGCCTCTTGTTTTGATCTGAGCTGTCAACGCCTGATTTCGAAGCCGCAGGGACGTATTTCAAGTCCATGAATCCCACCGACATGGCGCTGCGACTTTGAGCCACAACTTCAGCCTTTTGATCAACGGAACTCTCAGCCGGTGTGCTCTGTGCTGCGGAATCAAGTCGTCGGAAGAAATCTTAATTGATTACGTATCACCACAAGTACTTACGACATCACAACCCAGCCAGTGATCATGAGCGTTACTTGAGTCCACCAAGCTCGCGCTTGAGTGCTTCTACCTCGTTCATCCCAGAATTGTGGGTTCTGCATCTAGTCAAAGGCGCGTTAAGAGCTCGTGCTCAACTTGATAGTGAGTGAGGGATGATATACTCGCGCAAGATGTTGTATGAAGACCTGCCTAGCGCCGAGCGTGGAGCGCGCACTGCGGAGAGCGCTGTACCTCGCCATTCATATGGTGAATAGCGAAATGGTCGCAGTTAGCGAAGTAGCCATTCATTTTCCATTGCACGAAACATTCCAAAATATATGGGAACAAGAGATGGTGCTATGGAAATTGGTAAAGCCGGACAACCGTTACATACTTCAAGTTTACTGTAAATGGGAGCGGTCGGCTTCCCATAGGACGGAACTTGTAAGCGCCTCTCTTAAAAATGGTTGCAGACTTGAAGCAGTGACTCGATTTTGTGTAGAGTCGATGAACGAGCGCTGCCAGAGCTACCAGGTTATACTATAAGGTGTTCCAATCGCTGGCGCACTTTGTGTTCAGATCTACAATTCCGCGCCTGTAAGTACCGCCGTGATGACTACCGTTTTCTCGATGATGCCACGCCGCTGCTCGGGGGTGACCGAAACCATCGTTTCGAACCTATGTGAGGCAATTTGTTTCAAAATTAGCTTCTCACTGGCACTACTACTATTCATCATTTTCACGTGATTGCTAGGGTATATGTTTTGCAAGTCTGGACCTACGTCAAGTGGACAGTGATGCTGTTCACACAGTTTCGTGTGTGTACCACGTGGCGTCATGAAGTATGGAGCGATCAGCCGCAAGAATAAGGAGAAAGACGGACGGCTTCCTTTCTCCGGCGCAGCACCTGGTGCGTGACGAATATATTTTTTGAAATATAAAAGCGTAGGGGTGCTGAAGCACCGCACACCAGTTCCTTCTAGTTCTCTCCCGAGCGATCGGGATGTTACTCCTGTCTATCATTGCGTTCTTATCAATCTTTCTCTCTAATGCGCTCTCATTCTCCAACGCTCTGGACCCGGGAAGTACCTCTGTGCTTGGTCCTGTGAGCCAACTTAATATATCGAACGGCTACATTGCGCCAGATGGGTACAACCGGTCGTGAGTTGACATTTATTACTACTCCATAATATATTCTTAACAGCCTGTAGAGCGGCCCTCGTTAATGCTGCCCTCGGGCCGTTGATTCGAGCCAACAAGGTCGGAACTACGACAATGTCTAGATGGCTGTACTTATACCTTTCTAGGGCGACCAGTTTAGTATTCAAGTTTTCAATGAACTCACCGACGATACCATGCCTTTGGAAACTAGCATCGTAAGCAATTGTCTATCGAATTGCGCCGACCAGATCCTCATGTACCACCCAAAGCATTTTCACGGAATTTTTCAGCGCAAGTCCAACTTGGCGGACGGTGCTTCATACATCACACAATGCCCGATTCGTCAGCAGAAAACATTCGTGCAAAAGTTCAATCCCACCAATCAGACCGGAACGTACTGGTACCACTCACATTATTCAACTCAGCGCTGCGACGGAGTTCGAGGACCATTGGTTATATATGATCCTGAAGACCCACTGGCAAGCATGTATGATGTCGATGACGGTGAGCTTCCATCTATTTTCTCTGTGCTCTGTCTTACAACCCACCCAGAAAATACCGTTATTACGCTTTCAGACTGGTGAGCATCTCGTGTCGAATAAAAGATAGGGGCTGACCTGGATCTAGGTATCACGAACCCTCTATTGAACTTGGAGAATCCTTCACAAGAGTGAATGCGAACGCGACACTGATCAATGGCAGCGGTCGCTATTCTGGCGGACCATCGGTTCCACTCTCGGTCATCAACGTCCAGCAAGGGTTACGATATCGCTTCCGCTTGATTTCCATGTCTTGCGATCCGCTCTTTAACTTCACGATTGATGGTCACCGAATGTCCATCATTGAGGTAGACGGCACTGAAGTGCAACCGGTCGAAGTTGATTATATACCCATCCTTTCAGGTCAACGCTATTCCGTGGTTGTCACGGCAAACCAGTCCGTTGGGAACTATTGGATCCGTTCTTTGCTCGATCAAACTAACGCCACGTTTGATGGTGGTCAAAATTTGGCCATCCTTCGGTATGAAGGAGCAGCAGACGAAGATCCTACGACAGAGGCTACATATGAGCTCGCCTTCGACGAAGGTGACCTTCACACACTCATCGACCCCGGCGCTCCGGGGATACCTGAGATCGGGAAGGCGGATGTGACCCTCCAACTCTCGCCGGGTATCAACTCGTCGGGTTACTTCACATTTGGCAATACGTCCTTCGACAACCCAAGTGTGCCTGTTCTTCTCCAAATTCTCAGTGGGGTACAAGCTTCGGAATTGCTGCCAAGCGGAAGTGTCTATACACTTCCCCCGAACAAGGTTATCGAAATAAGCTTCCCCAGCCCTACTGCAGCTCCCGGCGGCCCCGTAAGTGCTCCTCTGTTGTAAACCGTCGCTTGATGCTATCATCGAATGCACTTTCAGCACCCAATACACCTTCATGGCGTATGTGGTCCACTCTACCTTTTTTTTGGTCTTCGACTAAACTGTTTGTCAGCACAGCTTTGATGTCGTCAGAGTTGCGGGCAGCAATAAGACAAATTTCGAAAATCCTGTCCGGCGCGATGTCGTGTCGATGGGTAACAGTTCTACGGACAATGTGACCATTCGTTTCACCACGGATAACCCAGGACCCTGGCTCCTTCACTGGTGAGTAATTCCGTCCTCGAGCTGCTATACGATCGCAACCTCACGTGTCCATGCCTAGTCACATCGACTGGCATCTCAACCAGTACGTCAACGTTAAGGGACTATAACACGACTCTAGAACTAACTCCTGTTTCTAGCGGATTTGCGGTCGTGATGGCGGAAGCGCCGAACGAAACGGCCATTGAAGAATCCCAAGTAGTTCCAGGTACGTCCTATTTCTCACTGCACAAGCGTAAACTACGGAGATTGATCCCCTCTCTCACACAGAGGACTGGTATCAACTGTGCAAGGATACTTAGTAGGAGAAACACATATGCCTTGAACCACGTGCAACCATCTACCCGTAGAGTGTCGTTAAATTACCACTACGGACGCTATACCCCCACGTCTGTTTTACCGCAGCTTGTCTGAATGACAGCTGTTCAGAGATACATTCGACCCGGCCCGGGCGTGAGAGTGCAGGCACTTCAAAGTCACAAACATTTATGCAGCGAAACACGGGTGGCATTTCAGTGGTATAATTCAAGGAATACGTATACAAGGAGTCAAGACATGGAAAGATCTCATTCCTGGACCCGTAGGGGACAGGTTTTGTGAGCATTATATCGTGGGAATGAGGAGGTAGTGATACCACTTTTGGACATGGGATTTCGAACCCAAAGGCTGTGTAGTCTTCTTTTGGTGCAGGATCAGTTTTGTGATTCCTTTCGGGTTCTCGTTGCCACATTTCTTCGACTTAAACACATGTGTGAGTCTGCAAACACGAACGGTCATTTAACATCGAACAAAATGGAGAATAAAAGTAAGTTACCTAATTGTGTTCAGTGCAGAGGATGTATCAGGTCGTGATGTGGACGTTGACAATGGACGTATATCCCTTGAGCACTTGCGCTCCAGTTTCGTGTTCGAAGGTGTACAGGACATCGAATTAGTGGATGCCCGATCTTGGTGGCCTCGTGGGTCGCTTATTGTGGTTCGTTTCAAGAAGTCGAAGCAGGGAAGACCACCTACCACTCACGCCTCGAAAACGACTAAATCCCTTAAACATCAGCGTACTTAAGTACATACAATTTCACGTTACGAAGAGCAACATAATGTGGTACTACGTTAGTTACATTAACTACCATTGAAAGCCCAGGTCCAGGTTTGCCTGGAGGGCCATGCTATTGTACTTCTGTTGGAGAACAGCCCGTAAATACCATTTTATAACTTACTTTCGTTACCTTACATTACTAATTATGTAATTAAATTGAAATTTCGCTGCCTACTGCCGACCCTTAGACTTGGTACGACGACGAAATTTATCAGACCGTCTATCGACGGTTTGCCACTCAACGCGGCAACCTCATCTGAGACGGTCTGCTCTCCAAACTACGTGCCAGTACTGTGCGTTGCGGGTGTGTGGAACTAATTCACTCCTTGTCATCCTGTCAGGCGGCCGTCCGAGGGTATACACTCAGCGCGTCCATCCGAGACAACTCCGTCATTTGCGGCACAGGATTGCATCTTTCTTGACTTAGATTCGCAGACATATCTGCTTGTAGTGACGTAGCCGTCATTCGCACATCGACACGGACTTGGAAATGAGGCAGGCTTAATGGACATCTGGGACGGAGCTAGTCCATCGTAACGGACAGATATGATGGATCCACTACAGGACTGTACTCAGTCTTTAAATTTGCCGGTCGTCCTCTATTCGTGCGATACCTCCCGCTGGGAGCCTCGGTTAGAAGCCGTCGATGGTCACCCTGTTTTGAAACGTAAGCCCGGTGAGCAGTCAACCTCAGCGTTCTACAGCGCTTAACAGCTTATGTCACTCTCGGTGCAGTTTCGTGGCTTAGCGAAGAGTACTGTACCTGTTTCTGTTGGACGTGTCAACGACAACCTTGGAGCCTTGCGGTGTATGTTTCGCTTTACGCGTTCGAGTCGTGTTGCCGGTACTTGATACAGCCATCCACCTCCCGCAGGCGACCCCGGGATCCTTCATGAGTCAACTATTAATATGTAAGTAAATTTCCACTTGCACAGCACCTAGAAGTCAGCCGATCGTGGCGTCCTGACCCCGACATATATAAAGAGGGATTTTTTTTTGGGGGGGGATTAGCACACTAACATTTGGGATGCTTCTACTTTCCATACTTCAAGTAGTGTTTTCGCTTCTCTTCATTT
>JBBPRZ010000124.1:0-11903 GCA_038093335.1 Boletus chippewaensis | reverse complement strand
TATTGTTCCAGAAGGGCCATACAAGACTTTACTTTTGCACTTCCCAGTCCATTGTGGCTGCACTGTTTATGGTTGTTTACTTTGAAGCGCAGTTACTTCCTGGAGCGCCACATTGTATCCTTTGGTTACTCACTGTGGACTCCAGGTTAGTATATCATTGTTATCCCTCTCAATATTATCTTGGTTACTCACTGTGGACTCCAGAGTCGTCCTGAGTTGATCCTGCAAGTGGCTAGTCCGCTTCCATTAGCATTTTCGCTTTTAACACTAGAGTAGGCAGTGAGGTTAAAAGCTTCTCTTGCTCTTCCTCAGTCCAATGCACCCCATGATGTTGTCCCACACAATGCATCCTATACCTCAAGGCTCTCCATGGAGTGCACATTGGAAGTGGCAGTGATGTGACATGGCATGAACATCTATGCATTCCATGTGGCCTGTCACACGGATGGTGAGGCACATCCTCACCAGCCAAGACATTTTGCAACAGAGGTTTTCTTGCCTTGGCAATCATGCCCTTTAGTCCTGGACCACTGCCATTGTTGGTCTGGCAGGCCAGGGTCGGCCCTTCCAAGACACAGCAATCCCATGGTGCTCTGATGCTGGCCAATGCCAATTCACAGCGCAGCATCTAGTAGCCTGGAAGCAGTGGCTGGCCTAATGACTGACCATGCGCTGTTTGCATGCCACAAGCTCCAAAACTCTCAGATAGAATGGGAATGGTGACTATTGTTATCAGATCCTTGAACCGCCCTCTAAGACTTAGAAGTAGAATAGCACTATGGAGTGTTCTTTGCTTGTCATGGCATTTGGGCCACATCCTAGGAGACCCATACTGTTTAGACCACATGGGCTGCACTCGCACAAATCATTCACAGTTCATCCCATATATGGCGTGCATATGTGTTTTTGTCACAACTTGCTCTATGAAGGGCATTCATTGCAGCAACCATGTTGCCCAGAACCCCTTCAAATTTAACAGGATTTAATGAGAGAAACCACCAACCTTATTCAATTTGGAACAGCACTCTTTAGGAGTTTATGTGTGTTGCCTAATGCTAGCAACAAATTAGCAGCATAGATGGAGTTGGAGGTTACCTCACAATGTGTTTTCCAAACTTTAGTAGTCCTGTATGAGGTCAGTTGGCACCAAAAGTCAATGCACATAAAACTGACCCCTGACCTTCATCACTCAATCAATATGTTAGTGGATGAATAAACCGACACATACTTTTATTTACTACATCTATATCAATTGTGCCACCTACTGATCCAAGATTTACTTACAACACAAGACTCAGGTTTGCAATTGGCATGCTGACTGAAAGACTTGATCTTTCATTGCACTTTCCTTGTCTCCCTCTCAACAGCCTACCCATAATGGTGCTCTTTTTTTGCTTTTTGTATATTTAATAGCCCTTCACCCCATTTCACCCAATTGTGACTTCATTCTCTAGGGGCCTTGTAACATTTTGTGCATCCTTGCGAACTCCAATCTCAATTGAGTCTGTGAGAAGAGTAGTGGTTGCTTAATGCATCATTTCATAATACAACTGGCCCAGAAATGAAATGATTGGCAATCCTCACTGATTGTCTATAAAACAGTGGTATGGCAAGCAGACACATAACAGTAGGGTAATGGTGATACCAACCTCTAATGTGTCTACCTGTGTTAGATAAAAAAGATGAATTTTTGCTTTACAACTCTGCCTGGAGCATGTACTCACCTGATCACTGATCAGGCCCTGATCAGTGAATTGCCCATGATGTCAAATATTATGCTCTCATGCATTGTTGGCAAAGGCAAACAGCCCTAGGTCTCACTATTCATTTAGAGTGAGTGAGACGGAACAACTCCACATATAGCTTGGTATTGAGCAATCCCAAGATCTTGAGAGGATTGAGAACATGATGATGTTTGTCAGGTACAGACAACTGCAGATCATATGGATACAGATTAGAGAGAGATCTCCCCAATTCCTAATCACCTCACCTTCCTTCTGGTACAACATTCCTAACAGTACTACTGGCTATTATTGTCCTAGTACACTTTGATCCATGCAGCTCTTTGGAAACCTATATGTTATCGTCCATACATTGCACTCCAACATAGAATAGATTTAATCATCTCCAGTTCAGTAATACATTCACCAGGCCTTAATTCCTCTAATAATATCCTATTGGAAAACCCTGATATATCCTTCTTATCCAATAAAGAGATAGAAGAGATGCTTTGCTACCCAAGATTGCTAGAATCTGAGGCAACAAATGATATTTGATCAACACTTGTGCTTTGCTAGAGATGTGAGTGATGATGCATCATGTCAATGTGCTAGAACTTACCAAGTACAATGCACATCATACCATTGAAGAATTTCCAGCAACAAGAAAACCACATGATGGAGGTGGTGACTGTATCATAGAGTACTCAAATGTGCTTGTGAGGTTTGAAGGAAAAAGTGGTTGCTAGTTGTCAAGGGTTTGAGTTGGACTCCAAGTTGGACTCAGCAGGGACTGTCTCAGTGGAAGGGGAGAGTGGTTCAGTTCAGAACTGCGAAAGTCAGGAGTAGGCTCATCCATGCTTGCCGAACTTGCTGGTAGTATCTGGTAGCTTTTTGATGAGGCTGTTCCTGCTTGAGCCAAGAGAAAGTACCTAAGATGTGAGGGAAGAGGGTTTGTCCAAAGGACGAACTATGGGGATACCATGGAGATGGAGGTTTGCATTCCAGTGACTGTCTATTTGCATATAGTCCTTGAAGATGCAAAATGTATCATCAAGTCCAAAATTTTCTTCATTGCTGGGTATTCATTCATCCATTGAAAGTCACAGATGAGGTCCAGCTTCAATGTTGGCACCAACAGAGTTACGAAGGAACATTGCTTCTGCTTGTGCTTGTGCAGCAGTAAACTGTTGGGAACCGGATGTTGATGTTGTTAGGAAAGTGGATGTCCATCCAGCAGTCTTTCAGAATACAGATCCACCATTTTTTGAGTTCACATTTGTTGTAAATATACCCATACCCTGGCTGAACTTCTCCACATGGACAGAGATATGTAGAGTGGTCAGAGGAGGTGAATTACTAGAGTTTTAATGCAAACTGTGAAGTATTGATCTCCTGAGTCGAGGAGATTCTACTAAGAAGAATCACGATGAGGTCAAGGTGTTCATCAATATTGAGTGGCTAGGAGAAGATGGTGACACCGTGACCGAAGAGAGCAAGAGACAGTTGTCTGCCGCAAAGGGTAGCATCTATGAAAAACCTGCAATTCATCTGTCCAATGGTGGCCCAGCTGCTGCCATACAATGGTCATATGTAAGGTGGGAATGGTAATGCACCAACTGCCACACTTGTAAACAGTGACACCATCCTGGCAGAGGAAACAGAACTCTGCCTAGTAAGAGGTTAAAATGCCAGTTGGTAATTCCAACTCAAGCTGACCTGCACCTTTCATTCATCATTTCTCAATAAGACATCATTGCAGTGAGACAATAGGTTGGATCAGATATATACAATATTCAGGGTAGTGATTACCTGTAACATTATGCTTTAGTTATGAAAATGAGTGGCGACAGATCCTGTCTAGTGACACATTTGCTATGGTTGATAGTGCAACCATGCAAGGCATTGGATACAAGCCCCTTGCATGTAATGCAGAACATTTACAATATATTCAAGCAATTGGACAAATGCACACACTGTTACTGTGTCATCATGCTCCCCTACTGGAACTCAATTATTTCGGGTTTTCAACTCAAACCTTCCTAGGTTGGACCTCAAAGTCACCCTGAGATCTCTGACTACCATTACTATCTGGGTGTAGTGTAGAATAGTGCAATAAACTCCTCAGTGTGGTGTACGTGAAGTCAGTATGTGAATTTGATGTATTTTGTCTTGTATTTGTTTCATATGGTCAATGAGGTGGCTTTGCAGACTTCCTTCCATTGCTTGATCCTGATGAGAGGCAGTTCTCCATAATTGAGCTGAAAGGGTGACTGGTTTCATTCCTCCATCAATTAAACTCCAAGATAAATTATATTATCTTGGTGTGTTTTCACTCCTTCCATCTCTTTCAACACAGATCATCTTTACATTGCTCTGCATGCACACAATGCCTGGAGGTGAGGACAAGTATATCATCCATCATCATTCCTGTCCAATTCTCCATGTGATCCAAAACCAACCTTCCAGATATCATTGGACCCTTGTGATAGCTCTGAAGAAGAAGATGGACAAACTGTGTGGCATCCAAAAATGTTGTTATGTAGGGGTGGGTATACAAGAATGATAGTATCAGCCTTACCCTTTCTGGATCCAGTCTCATCTGCATCTGCATTGCAAAGATAGTAGACACTACCTGTCTGTTTGATGCACTGTGCAGCATTTTGAAAGGTCAGGTCAGATCTATCTAGCTAGAACTATATTTCCCAGATCAGGCAGGTATTGCAGGCATTGAGGGAATCCTGGGAAGAAGTATAAAAGTATTAGGACCCAGGATAGGAGAAGATGAGGGATGCTGCAATGCTCCGTATGTACTGAAAAAGAGTATGACAAGGGCCATTTCTCTTGGGAGGGCAACTGGGAGATGACCAAGATATGTTTATGACTTGATAGACCACCTGGGTGGGGTCTGATGGCTTCATCTTGTGTTTGTTTACCTTTGTAACTTCCAACACTTTCTCCAACATCATTCATCTATATCAATACCTATGATCTAGATCAGCCCCTCTTACCATATTATTTTTGAAAACAAAGACATGGCTTATACATGCTGTGTAGGCAGAAAAGGTACCTGATGAGGTGCAGCATATATTGGAGCATGCCAAGTTGCTCATGTTCAGGAATTCTGGAACAATATCACTGTGAGTTATATTGGAGGGAGTTAGATCAGCTTGTTCAAGAGTAATGTCAATGCCTCTTCAATGATCCTGTACCACCACCATTCTCCTGTGGGAAAAAGCCCCATCCAAATATGTCTGCCCTGCAGACATTTCCTGCCTCATCCACCTCATTGATGTTAGCAAACAGTACCATACTTTTCCCAAGAGGACATTTTGGGCTTGCTTCATCTCTCCTGCCTTTCCTCACCTTGTCATCTGCCATCTGACAGTCCACCTCCATCTTGATCTTGGACCACCAAGACTGGCCCCAACCAGAGCAAATCCATCCAAATCCCAACCTTCCCCATTTCCTGTGGAAAGACACCACCAAGGTCATCTGGGCTGTTTCTCTCTTCCATTCATTCAAGACTCACCTGACAAGGAGTTCAGCGAGGGATGAAAAATCGTAGATAGGGTCCCCTTTTGGTGTGGATACTAGATGAGAGTGAACCTGTAAATGATACTTGCAGTCATTGGGAGGGGGATCTGCAATCAGCGAGCAGAGAATGTGTGTTGATTGATTTACTGTCAAGTTCGGATTCGCCAGGTGTTGCATCTCAACTTGTTGCTCGTGTACTAGCTGTGGGACACCTTCTATCCCATGTTCTTCTAAGATCTTCATGATTTTGCCTTTGGTATATCATCGCAGCAGGTCCATGAAAGAGTCCATAACAACAACTACCTCATCATCAGCTAAACCTGGAAAGTGGGACTCGGTAATGATGCCACTCCACCAGTCGTCCCCTGACCATGTAATGAGCTAGAGATGAAAAGGAGCTGATCGACCAAGATGATCCACTCCATCCCTTCCTTCATTATTTGGATATTCTTTTTGCTGTTCACAACAGGGGTGACCATGGAATTGAAACCAAGTAGAGTTCCATCACCGAATGGGATACCCAGAAGAATGCAAAGGAACTCTTTGGGAGATTCATGGATGTCGAGGGGGTGAGTAGAAACAGAGCCTCCCCAGTCAAAGAGAGTGAAGATAATGTCAGAACCTAAAAATTGGATGCCCAGCGTTGCATATCGCCCATCCTGAGCCTCCAATTGGAACACAACTTTTCCAGCAAGTTCAACAAACAAAGTTTTGACATTCTCAGTGGTGTTCTTCTTTTTCACTTCACCGATGACATAGATGTTGGTCCTAAGATCAAATGTGCAACTTTTTTTGATTTCATGCTTTTCAATAACAGATTTCTCACAGAGCATGAGGTCTGGTTTCCAAACCGCACGAAGGAATCCATTGAGGGGGTGATTTGCACCCTTCCCTATTCATCTCCTGAATGAATTGTGAGTATGAGTGAATAGACTGGGCCGGTTTAAGTAATGCTACCTGGGACATAAACACTGCTTGGAAGATTGTCAAGTATTCAGTTGAAAAAATTTGCAACATTTTCCTTCATGAAGTTCTGCTCCGGATCAGGGCAAATTTGCCATCTGTAGCGACTGTTGCAATCAATTGTCCATAATTTTTGCTATCCGAGGTATTCTAGAATTGAGTTGATAATAGTCCCTGCAGGGTCCCCGAACAGTCTGTTGTCATTGAAAATGTTTCCCACAAAACCAGTCATCTCCGTATGATCAAGTATCCAATGAACAGGTGCTGTGTCCTTCTGCACCCTAGGATCCATGGATTCATGATAGGTATCCACTGGCCGGTATGTTGGATCCGGGGTGTTCGCTAGCTGTTAATGGCCCCAGGTTGGCTGCTTGACAGGTTCAATATTCAATGCAGTCTACACACCACGGACAATGACAGCGATGTGTCATGCTTAGTAATGATGTCAGAAAATAACAACTAGGTGCTATAATTGGTTATATTTCCATTTGCATCATTTGATATTGGAGTGGGTAAGGATAAGGATGTGAGAAGGTGAGCCTTGAGCTTGAGGTCACGATGAACAAAAAGTTCAAGTTTATCCAATCAATAATCCATCATTGCCGATTACCATACAATGACTTCATAACGAAAGGAAGCCACATCATGTGATTACACGACAGGAGACAATGCATAATAAAAATCTTTTGACCAGTATCTATTCAGCCAGAGATTGTCTGACAACTCGAGGCTGCTCTCCCTTGTCAAACGAGGATGAGCTTCTTTACCAAACTTTGATATTATGTGGGTGGGGGAACATATGTGTAATATGGGGACAACACTTCCGATCCTTATCCCACTTGAGTTCCTCGCCCGTCTGAGTAAATACATTCCTGTATCAAGATGTACATTTCCAGAATTTCCTTGCTGTGAGATGACATTGAATTGGCTGAATTGGCTGACAACCTGGCTGGCTGATAGACTGATATGACTGACTGACTGGTTGACTGACTGATTGGTGAGATGACAAGACTGACAAGACTAACCATATGATCAATTGACTTGCTGGATGAACTGATGGGACTGATATCACTGGTTAATTGACAAGCTGATATATTGATAGCCCTGACAATGCTGACAGAAATGAATTACTTATGAACTGAGAGACTGAAAGCACTGAAAGTACTGCTGTCAGTCAGGTCAAACAACTCAGAAAAAATATAGGTTTGCTGATGAAGAAAGGGGGTGTTAGTGTCCTCTGAGGAAGAGAGACTTAGGGGTAAAGTGTGGGTGCGAGTATGACTCATCCCAAGGGGTTCTGGGAAGGATGTTGTGATAGAAGGGGTAGCAAAGACGTTTCTGAGTGGAATAAAAGTGTCCAGATGTAATCTGATATGGATGTGAAAGAGAATCGGTATGGGAACAAAGGTCCGAGCCATGGATGACAATGGATATGGTAAAAAGCACGGACAACATTTGACAACGACCGACAAAGCCTCTTACAAGTTGGACAAGAAAAGAATCAAAAGGTAGATAAATTTCTGTAGCTAAAACAAGACATTTTATATTCCAGGGCATACCCTGGACTGCATCTGAGCCTTGTCCCAATATGTAACAGTGGAGACTGTATGTAGTGAAAACTTCTCAGGACGCTTGGACGAAGTTGCGGCGATGTAGAAATTAGTTTTTTATGTATAGGTGAAAGTGGTGGCAGTCAAAAGCCCATCTGCCCTGCGTCGGGTAGTGACTCATCTTTACCTACCCTAATGTAGAGGCATACAGGTACAAACAATACCTGTACACTATATAGAGGAGAGCTCTGTCTATACTGCTCTCCTTAGTTCTTAACTCTCTGCTTTATACAAGCTCTTCCTGCTTCTATAAATCTACTCGCTCCTCAAGCTAGCAACCTCTATCCTCAGACCTAGTGAGTACCTCCCACTAGGCACATACCTTCCTCTTGTCACTTGCAATATGCTTGTGGCACCTACTGTTCTCACAGTAGAGACAAACAGAGTACCACACACTTCGTTAGAAGCGCTCTCAGAGCTCCTTCTGGCTCTTGCCCAGTCGCTTTGACCCCCTTGAACTAGTCTGTTCCCACTACTGAGTGGAACATCTTCCTCAGACCACTCACTACCATTAAGTGTGTGCTTACTCATTGAACCTTTGCTTGTCCCTATGTGGGCTGAGCGTAACAAAAGATCTAAGCTATTGTTTGCAGCTACCATTACTGTAGCTCCGCTTCACAATAGCTCAATGACCCCAACTCCCAGGATCTCTTTGGAAATTGCCTTGAAACAATACTCTCCAAGAAACCTCTGAAATGTCTGAGACTTCGTCCAACGACGAATATTCCCCCCCTGACCCTGACTTTGCCCTATCTTTACAACAACAACAAGATGACACCCTTGACCTTTCCCATCACTTATCCACATCCCTTACCATCCCTCGAATCCCTACCCCACCTTCTCCTACTCCCATTGCCCTCACCAGATGAATCTTCGGTCCTCACAATGTATTGATTTGGTTTGCCTATATAACTTTCTTCTAAAATGTTTTAATCTATGCCAGTTTATTGGTGAAAGGGGTGAATGTGTTAGGCAGACATTGCTGTGGATGCAGCCTATGGGGTTATGTTATATGAGATTGCTTGCCTGGCCCTCAGTTTATTCTTCAACAGGCTGATGTGTCAAATTGTGATGGAGCTGCCAATGTAGGCCTGTCTCCCATTCTTTTATATGAATCATAGATAGTAAATACATGCTCAAGCAGATTCAAAAGAAAGGCAGTGAAAGTCCAGGAGCAAATACCTTTTCTACATCAGCTGCAAAGTCAGTGTTTCCTAACCTTTTATGCTCTTTGGCTTCCTTCAAGGTCTCAAACTGAACCTCAAATACTTGAATCATACTAGCCTGGTTGAACCAGACTAGACTTCCTCTGCCCTACTCATCATCATTCCATTTAGGGTATGCACCCCTTTGTGACAGATCAGACCTCTCTCCCTTTGTCATGATAAGGTCAAGATCTGTTACGGAGTTAGATTGGCTTTATAAAAACCAAAGCACCCACCACAAACATCAATGTTAAAGTGGTAAAAGATGGCTGAGGGTTTCTTTAAAAATAATTCTAAAACAAAAATGAAAATTTTCAGAAGAAAAATAAAAAGTTTACAATTTTATAGTAAACAAGTACAAAATACCCAAACAAAAAATAATTCGTTAGAATTATTAGATATAACTATAGCACAAATAAATACACAATCTCAAATAAATATAACTTCAGGAGAAAATAATGTAACTCAAATTAATGATAATATAATAAATAAATATGTTGATAATAATATAATTAATAAAATAAATTTTCCTTTAAATTTATTAGTTAATAATAATTCTAATAATAATAATTAGATTGATTAGTAAATATTATCCTGATTTAGCTGTAAGTAAAAATAATTTTATATAGGAGAACCATCCTCTAAGGCTAAGTATTTATAAATTTAGTGATAGTGAAAAGTACCATGAGGGAAAAGTTGAAAAGAGTGTAGAATAATATAATATGTAAAAATAGAAATAAAGATATAAATTATATTAGTTTTTATTGAACATAGTTCGAATGAAAAAGAGAGTAATGCCAAGAGGAACCTCAAAGATGAGCCCAGTTCCCAGATTACCAGCCAAGCTCTCTTTTTGAAGTCAAATTTTTCTACAAAAGTTATAAACAATTAGCTTTTGATATTTTTATTTACAGTGACAAAAAACATACTTTTACCTTCACCAAACAAGAATGCCATTAGAACACAAAGCCACCTGCTATGTTTTTTTTCAATCAGCATGTGCCTTAGTGTGCACTCTTGGCCGTCTGCCAGGAAATGGAAAGTTGGGACAAAAGTTGAAGTAAAGCCCAAAATCAGTATGAATGACCTCTAACTCCCAATGATCAACAGCATGCTGGAACCTTGCTACACAGCCAGGAAAATATAGCTGAAGGAGTCCACAAATGTAAGCACTAGAAGTAAATCAGTCAATTATCTCAAAATTTTATTGGAAATTTTTATGTTAGAAGCTTTTTTCAATGAAAGCCTGAGCCATTTCCCAGTTGTGCTTATGCCATGCAACTGTTGAAGGTTTCTGCAGCATGTTAGCACTTTATTTGAAATTAAAATTGATTTCCACCTTTGTTCACTGCCTATGCTTCCCAAGCAAGCAGGGAAAATGCTCTCCTCTAATAGCACCAGCAAATCTTTGCCTCTCCTTCTCATTATTCAAGGCACCAGATATCAATTTCTGCAGCTCAATTACCACCTCATCAAGCAGCTTCTCTACCTATAAAAAACTAAAAGTTCGAACCACCAAAAGACGGTGATGTTGATCAAAAAAAAAGATTGGATGGGGGCTTTAAATAATAAGTGGTTGCTGTTTGAAAAAAGTAAGAGTGCCTTACTGCTGATAGGGATCTTTTACAAAATGTCCAAGAATGTCCCAAATCTCACCACTATCAATTAGATCTTGCATCAACTTTTTGTCTGCTTTCTTGATCATAGTGCTACCTTTCCAGCCACTTTTGCTACTGGATAAGGGACCTGGCATCAATACCTTCTCCAATAAAAAAAACCCCCTCCTTCATGGTTCTTGTAATCAACCTTTGGATTTGTGCAGCCATTGCCTTGGCTTTGCAGCCTTCTCTCCTTTTTTGATTGTGGTGTTCTCAGGAAGCAACTCCTCTTTTGTGAACACTTCCACTTTGCTCCTCATGGGTTTTAGCTCTTGAAGGGAATCAAGAAATTTTACTAAAGTCCAATAACTTGAACTTACTTCTTTCTAGGAGGGCTATTTGAAGGGGAAGCCATGGAACTAGACTGGATTTGTGAATTTAGTTGAGCTTTCTGGTTGCTAATTTTCCAGCAGATATCAGACTCTAGTCACTTCACTTCTTGAAGCAGAGAAGAGAAAGACCCATCAGCTTTCTCTTCAGAGCTTTGTAGCAGATGGCTGTCCACAAATACCACTAAATCATTCTTGGGACAAGAATCTAGCAGTTCGCCTGCTAGGTCATCAACTTGACCCTCAATCTTTTGAAGATAGGTTGCACAGATGATAGATCAAAGGTTTTATACAGTAACAAGCACTTACTTCTTCACTATCTACTTCCTCAAGGTCATCAAGTGACCCCTTTTCTTCCTGGCATTTTGCATCCTCAAGAGCGATATTGCAAAGAATTATTCCCTTAAAGCAAGGAGCTGAGTGTTTGAACTTGCCTCTCTTTTGTTTTTCCTACCTCTGAATGGATATCTGTGACACACTTGCTGGTGTTGGGGGGCAGCTGCATCACAAACCTTTGGGCAGCACTATGTACCACTGTAATGTGGCAGATGATGGGGGAAAAGAAGAAGCTTTACCCACGCTGCTGAGGGTATTTATTGTGAATTGAACTCAGTCCAGGCAATGCTGAGCATTTTGGTGTGCGTGATCCACCACACACCAAGCATTGTGAGATCTGTCCCAGCCACCTTGTGATGACGAGGTCATGCCTGTGCAGTGCACGCTCTTCCTCATCCCACCACCACCACCACCACTGACATGACAACAACACACCCTTGCCCCATGTCCTAGATAGCCTGTCTTGTTGGGCATCTGAGATGGTAATAACTGCTGGGATGCTGCCGAGAGTTTTATCAGCCCTCTGATGCGCCGAGAGGGGGCTCGT